>CAUYQU010062099.1:0-89168 GCA_963574635.1 Cheracebus regulus | reverse complement strand
ATTTTAGTGTAAGGTGTCAGGAAGGGGTCCAGTTTCTGCTTTCTGCACATGGCTAGCCAGTTTTCCCAACACCATTTATTAAACAGGGAATCCTTTCCCCATTGTTTGTTTTTGTCAGGTTTGTCAAAGATCGGATGGTTGTAGATATGCTGTGTTGCCTCCGAGGCCTCTGTTCTGTTCCATTGGTCTATATCTCTGTTTTGGTACCAGTACCATGCTGTTTTGATCACTGTAGTCTTGTAGTATAGTTTGAAGTCCGGTAGTGTGATGCCTCCCACTTTGTTCTTTTTGCTTAGAATTGACTTGGCTATGCGTGCTGTCTTTTGGTTCCATATGAAGTTTAAGGTGGTTTTTTCCAGTTCCGTGAAGAAGGTCATTGGTAGCTTGATGGGGATAGCATTGAATCTGTAAATTACTTGGGGCAGTATGGCCATTTTCATGATATTGATTCTTCTTCCTAACTATGAACATGGAATGTTTCTCCATCTGTTTGTGTCCTTGATAAATTTCTAATGTAATTTCTTCTAATGTGATTGAAGAAAACAGTCTTTTAAAAAATCATCTGATATTTTCAAGATCAAATTCCACAAGTGACTGATTCCATTCCATTTAAGAATATTGAATATTGAATTGAATTTAAGGATATTGAGTTTCCAGTGTAAATACCAAAAGACAGTAGCTGCAAGAAATGCTTTCCTGGGTAGGGCAAATTATATATAGAGAAATTGTAGATGCAGTTACAGACTAGACCTCCCATACTGTTCTCCAATAGATTATTCTGACGCCAACTGAAAGGGTTGTGAAATAGAGACTCCCCTCTTTCTTAGACTGTTAATTCACACATTGCTTCAGGATTTTGCCAGTTCTGGCCTCCTACTTACTTAATAGTTTTAAAATTCACTTTAAATTGAGTCATTCCCTTTTACTTAGCTGTCTGTTACATAGTAATATCTGTGAAGACATAATTTAGTTTGCTAGTACTTTTGGATACATATAAATTACATACTTAAGAAAACTGTGTGTTCATGTACCACCTTAAGTCACTTTATATACGTTAGTATGTCCCAGACTTTGAGAAATACCATAAATAAGGGGACCTGTAATGAAGGAAAAGGTTATCAGACATAATTTATAAACATTTTCATGCTGACAAAGGTCTGTATCTAATATCAACTTAGGAATGAGGATAAGATTGGATCTTGGGGCAGTCTTTGGGTATTCGTCACACATCTTTTGGTTCATATAATAGCATCATGTTAATTTTTCTCTCCTTTTCCATTCCTTTCCTGTATTTCTTCTCCTCTCATTCCTTTTTAAGAGGCAGATTCATCAATAGTGCTGCCATGGACTCAGTGTCCAGGAGAGGGAAGATTGGAGGGAAATGCTGTGCCAAATATGATCACAGACAACAGATTTTAGTCTTAAAAGGCAAATGGAGTCATCTAGGCACAGAGGTCTTAACTGGCAGCAAGGGAGCTGTGAACACCCTCAAAACAAAGATGTGATGACGTGTGTGTGCTTTTCTTTCTTTAGATTCACAGGAAGTGAAGGTGCTCAGGGTCCTGTAGCTGCGGTCAGCCATAGCCGGGAGCAGGGTCACCACCTTGGCTGATGTCTAGGCTAAGTCGTGAAGCACCGGTATGCTGAAGTGAACCACTCATGGTCTGTCCTGTGGGGAGGCAGTTTCCAGTCTTGTGCCATTGCTAGAATTTTAGTATCACTAAGAGTCACAGACAGTGTTGGAAAGCCTGTGGAGTCGTGGGCAAGTAGCTCAGGGCTTTCTGAGTAGAAATAATGGGCATAGGCCCTTGGCTTCTGTCCCCAGCATGGACTGTGGCATTATAATTTTCCACAATGCTGGTTGACACCAGTGAATTGCTGGATTGGCTCGTGGGCAGTTCCTGCCGTAGAGCGTTTGCTAGGCCCTTTCATTTGGATATAATCCTAATTGTAAGCAGGCCACATCATTCCTTTGCTTAAAGCCTTCCAGTGCCATCCCATTGTACTCTAAATCCAAATTTGCTCATATTGGTTTGCACAGCACTGACTGATCTGGGTCTTGTCAGCCTCTCTGACCCCTTTGTGTCCCATCTTCCCCTACTGTCCCTGGGTTCCAGCCATACCTTAAACATGCCACACGTCCTCGGGATCTGGGTGTCCCTGCCTAGAATGCTCTTCTTCCCTGAACCTACATGGATGACTCCTTCTTGTTCTTCAGCTTGCATGTCGTTCCATCAGAGAACCTTCTTTGATCTGGTCTGAAGAACATCAGTCTGACAACACTCCCTCCCACTCTTCCTTCACTACATTGGCACTTTGACTTGCTGGTATTTTTCTGGTTAATTTATATGTTTAGTGTCTCTTTCTGCCATTAACATGCAGTGGCTCGGAGAGGAAGGATCTAGTTTGTCTTGTTAGCCCAAGCTCCTAGTTAGATGCCTGGCACAGTATGCGTATTAATAATACTTGTTAGGTGCATGAATACACAGAATATGGTGAATGCCTAGGAACTTCAGAGCCAGGAGTAGACCCAGGCTTGCCTCCCCTCTGAATATCCAAAGCAGACCCTGGGATAGGAAGGTCCTGACAGGTCTCTGTCCTCAGTCTAGCTGCTTTGAGAAAGTTTCTGTTCTTAAATAGAGCATTTGGCATTTGTGTATCTTTAGAGCAACTAAATATGTTATTTTGGAAGTCATAGAAATAGGTAGGCTCTAAAATGTGGAGCCACGAGTAGATATTTTACTTCAGAAAGCTAAAAGTGAAATCCCAATTTGGGACACAGAGTGAGGTTGAAAAAGCCCAGGACTCAGACCTGGGGAACCTGCCTTGTATCCAGCTCTGCCCCTTACAGCTCTGGGAGATGGCAGGTCACTTTGTCCTCTGGAAAAGTGGGGAGCAGGGCTGATAACCTCTCGGTGGCCTGTTTTTGTCCTCCCATATGCCTGAGAAGCCATCTCTTTGGGATGAGCACCGAGAGTTCCGCAAATTTGAATCACCTTACTTTCATTTCTGCTCAAGCACCAGAGTGGCCAGTCCACAGTGTTACTGTGTGCTGTGGTCCACTCCAATTAGGGGATGATAGACCCGACACAGCATACACCTGGCTGCAGGTGTGGTGTGCGTGGAGGGCCAGCGGATGGGGCTGAAATGCGGTGCTCAGAAGTGTGAGCCTAGAAAGACCAGAGCAAATCAGAACTGATTTGGTTACCGATAAGGTAAATTAGAAGCTGTTGTATATGCCTCTTAGCTAGTCATTTTTTCATGATTGACGTGAATTTTAAACCCCTAGCTTTCAAGGACCAGAATCTCTTCAAAATTCATCTTACCTGCCTTACTCCTTACTCCACACCCACAGGGCACTTGTCCTGATGAGAATTTGTCATTAGTGTGCATTTTATTGCTCAATTTCTAGGACTTCTAAAATGAGACTGAAATGTTAAAAGGTGTTTTGCGTCCCCCAGCACAGTTTCTAGAATGTAATTTGAACCTAGTTGCTTGGCTTCATTAATCAGCAGTATAAAAGCCATCAAGAATGTTTTTCCTGGCATGTCATATTTTGCCACTACCAGCAACTCTGTTCTTTAACATACATTGTTTCAGACATGGGTCATGCTGTAGAAGCCCTACAACCTGGGTGTCTTTAAATGATAATAGGTTCACTTCTAGATAGAGACAGAGATACCAAGGAAGCCTGCATGTTGTAGTAACTTCCAAGATGGTTATAAAAATCCACCTGCAGTTGTTACCCATGAAAGTCTGGATTTTGCCCAGGCATGGTAGTACACACCTGTAATCCCAGCACTTTGGGAGGCCAAGCTGGGCGGATCACTTGAGGTCAGGAGGAATCTGAGACCAGACTGGCCAATATGGTGAAACCCCATCCCTACAGAAAATAGAAAAATTAGCCAGGCATGGTAATGCATGCCTGTAATTCTAGCTACTCGGGAGGCTGAGGCGGAGAATTGCTTGAACCCAGGAGGCAGAAGCTGCAGTGAGCCGAGATCACACCACTGTACTCCAGCCTGGGCAACAGAGTGAGACTCTGTCTTTTAAAAAAAAAAAAACAAATCTGGCTTTTGTGGGTGTCAGAAATGGGGTGTAGTCCTGCCCTGCTCCTGGGCCCTGGGTGGTATGGAAATGAGAGCCCAGGGGTGTCATCTGTGACAAGGTATACCACAATTGGGGAGGGGAGGACACTGTGGACTTCCTGTGTTTTTCCCTATTCAGGACCTCTCTAGAAAGAAAAGTCAGATGAAAGAGCACAGCAGAGTGTGCCCAGGCAAAGACCAGCACGGGCACATCTGCAGGAACCTCTGCTCAGCCGCCTCCCTTGCTGTCTGTGTCGCTCTGCTCAGCACAGCACAGTGCTCCGCGCTGGGGACACCTGGCCCTGGGCTTCCTGTCTTAGGGGAACAGCCTTGATGGTTGTTAACTGCAGCTTCTGGGTTCTTCTAGGGCAAAGGGGCAGTATTTTTAGTTTGACAGTTTTGGATACATTCTAGATTCCCTTAAGGGGCAGATAAAAGGAGAATCAGGGAAACTTGGAGCTGTGATTACATTTAACATAACTTTTTTCTTGCAGCTTTGAATAGTTTAACTGGTGAGAAACCATTGCAGCTCCCTAAAGGTAACACACAGGGGTTTTCTTGGTAAAAGTCCAGGGCAGTACCATTTGTTAGCAGCTATCTTCCCACTTGCCACCTTACTTGTATAAAACAGGATACAGTTACTGTTTAGAACAAATCATCGGTTAGAAAGGCAAAATGTTCCATTTTCTACAAACAGCTGCAGTAGCATGCCAGATTGTCCTCACTGGTGTTAATTGAACAGATTTTGGAATGTGTCATCTTTCGTTATAGCCATTCGTGGTCCTCTGCCTTCCTCTTACAGAAAAAGAGGGTTTCTTTGAGATCTGGTCGCTTTTACTGCCATATAATGACATTTGTTAAATGTTCTAAGAAAATCAAGCAACTGACATTCCTTGGATCCAGGAATTCAAGAGATGTAGCATGTAGAGCTGATCATTGTCTTCTTTTTCCAGATACATGTTTTTGGGAAACATAGTTCATGTGCATTATCATCACTGTTCCCTATGGACAGTCTCGCATGGCAGGAACTAGCTTGTATGCATTGACAGGCTCCAACTCAGTCAGCTGTCCTTCCTCCAGCCCCTCCCACCGCAGCTCCTGCCCAGGCTCTCAGCTCTTGTTGGCCCATGATCAGATGTTCATACCTCACTGTTACCAAGCCTGACAACAGAAGTGGGCTGGAATGATGGAGTGAGATCATTGGCTTTAAAGAATGTCAAGGATTGGGGTCCTCAGGGTTATCTGCGAAATTCTCTATATTCAGAATTGTGATGAATGTGTTGCTGAAGTGACAGAGTGAATGCTCTCTCTTAATTCTTAGCTGACACCCAGCAAGAGTCCCTCCTCCTCCAAAAGGGTGTCCGTCACCTGCCCCTGTTGACTGTGTGGCTAACCTGGGTGCGGAACCTCTCCAGGCTGAAGTGAGTCCTGCTGTGCAGAAACACTCAGCAAAATAAGGCTGTTGCTGAGGAAAATTGTTGATTTGAAATGTGATTGGCACATGTGAGAATCTGAACATTAAGGTTTTAGCTGCCTGTATTCTCTAGAGTTTTTATACTGTGTGGCTCAACTGCAGATATGCCATCATTCCCAGTTCCTTCTGCTTTTACTGTAGCTAAAAATACTGCTGAAGGTATTTGATCCAAAAGATGTATGTGGCTTGCTTGGTACAAATACTGGAACCAATAACTTTATAAAGGGGTGGAGATTTCCCCAGACCTCAATAACTTCTAGAAATGCTGACTGCAATTACAGTGGTCTGTTTGCAGAAGGAGAGAGGGCCTCTGAGTTCAGTGTGTTACACAGAGCAGGGAGCCACAAATACTTCTTCATGGGTCAGTTCTCACCTAATTACAAGGATATCTGCTGGTACGTTAGAGGTCATAAATTTTGGCTAATGCCAGCTTGATCCCATTTCTTAGAATCTTCTGCATTAAGAATGGGATACAGGAAAGAAAAACAGTGAGACAGAAACAGCAGGGTTTATTCTTCAGATGAAGGCAAAGCGTCTCCTGTTTGGGGTGACATGTTCAGAGCCTCAGTGCAGTGGGATCTGGCCTGTAGGTTTTCTTTGTTTACACACATGTCCAGTTGATGCTTCCTGGAGAGGTGAGAAAGGCAAAAACAATTGGTCATGTACTTCTTGTGTGGGTTTGAGGAAATTGAATTATTTTGCTTGAAGAGAAAAGGATTGAGTATTTAAAAGATTCACTTATTTCCATTGCAGGACAGCATATGATGAAACAAGCTTAGAGTAGAGCAGGGGATTTAAAATGGAGCCCCTCCCCGGGAGACCGTGAGCGCAGGGGCCCTAGGGAACTTTGTTGGGAGCTCTGCCTGTTCATGGACCTAACGGGTGCTCAGCCCAGAGCAGATGCCTGGGAGCGCTTGTTGACTGAGTGGCTGACCGTGCGGCCACATAGAAGAGCCTCCCGACAGTACAGGACTGTCATCATAGGCCATTTATGAGAAGAGGGTGCTGGTCATCTGTGATCTTTGAAATACAGGAAGCCAGGACAGCTGACAGGAGGAACACTGTCATTGTAAGCAGCTGTTTTGATGCCTTCAAGTCTCTGTTCCCTGTTTGCTGATGGGCTAGGGCTCAGATACTGACATCGTTCCCTCTTGTTCTTTCACTCAGCCCCTTCATTGTAAAGTTTTATTGTAGGGAACTTGCGAAAGGTAAGTTAAGCCTGATGCTAGATGTTGAATAAAATTTCGTAGGAAGCTTTATTTTGCAATTTCACTGAAAGCATCACAAAGGGAAAAAAATACAAGCTTTTGAAGACATTTGATGATGGATTCTGTACAGATTTTGGATGTTACAGATTTCACTGACTTTTGCAATTTTGATATATGTGGTTACATGAAATGGAAGGTTACTGAAGACTGCTCCTTTTTAAAAACTTCTGTTTTCTTCAATACCATTTTTTCACTGTGTCATTGAGTCTTGAAATTTTGATGTCTTAGAGATGATTTTATAGTGTTATTTCCTCACAGACTATGAAAATCAGATGATTTTTTGAAGCATAATAACTGTATAGCTTATTGATAAACACAAGTTTATGGGGGCTATTGCCTGTATTCATCTTTCCTATGTTCAGAGTTTAAAGAAATAGACCAGAGATAATGTTGCAAAAAAAATGTAAAATTAAAATAGATGTTTCCTGCCCACAGATGATGAGGATGGTATGGACTGCATGGACAATGAGAGGCGGCCGCATTTCCCTCAATTTTCCTACTCTGCAAGTGGACGAGAATAAGTCTCTTTCATTCTGCTACTTCACTGTCATCTTAGATTTATTACTGAAAATGATTCCTGGACATCACCAGTCCTAGCTCTTACAGATAGCAGGGGCACCTTCCGTCATCCCAGACCAGCCAAGGGTCTCCACCCCTCGCCACCTTTCACCCTCATGAAAACATACATATGCGCAAACACACTCCAATTTTTGTTTTTGCATGAAATTGTATCTCAGTCTAAGGTCTCATGCTGTTGCTGCTACTGTCTTACTATTAGAGCAACTTTAAGAAGTAATTTTACAACCTTTGGAAGTCATGAGCCCACCATTGTTCATTTGTGCACCAATTGTCATCTTTTGATCTTTTAGTTATTCCCTCAATGAAGGCTAAATGAGATACACTGATTCTAGGTACATTTTTTAACTTTCTAGAAGATAAAAAACTAACTAGACTAAGAAGATTTAGTTTATAAATTCAGAACAAGCAATTGGGGCAGGGTGGTGACGTGCATGTGTAAAGCACATCAGATCCATGCGTGAAGTAGGCATATGTCACTAAGCTGTGGCTGGAATTTATTAGGAAGCATTTGAGAGAAGGACTGAACAACTGTGGGGATATATATATATATTTTTTAATTCCTGGTGGATACTGTAGAAGAAGCCCATATCACACGTGAATGTTGAGACTTTGCGGGCAATCATGAGCAAGTGAACATTGTTCTACCAAGAAATGAAGGCATATGCACAGTCAAGGTCACTTAAAGGGTCTTAGGATACAATTTGCGCCAGAGAGCATTTTCCCCTGTGCTTGGAAACCTTTTTTTCCTTCTTGACATTTATCACCTCTGATGGCTGAAGAATGTAGACAGGTATAATGATACTGCTTTTCACCAAAATTTGTACACCAAGGTAAACAGGTGTTTGCCTTATTTAATTTTTTACTTTCAGTTCTGTGTGAATTAGCTTTTTCTCAGATGTTAAAACTTTGAATGTCCTTTTATGATTTTGTTTATATTGCAGTAGTATTTATTTTTTAGTGATAAGAATTGTATGTCATGTTTAGCAAATGCAGCTCCAACTTACATGAAATAGACTTACTGCAGTTTCTTTTGACCCATGTGTAAGGATTGTACACACTGATGAGAATCACGCACTTTTTCTCCTATGTTAAAAAAAAATGATAAGGCTCTGAAATGGAATATATTGGTTAGAATTTGGCTTTGGGAGAAGAGATGCTGTCATTTAACCCCTTGGTATGGAAAATGAGAAAATCCCCAACTCTCCGTGCCAGGGGGTTAATGAAACAAATAGATGTTGGTGTTTGCTCATCTAAGAACTGAAATGTGATCATGACCTGGCAACAAAAAGTAATGAAGAAAATTGAGACTGGAGTGATAATAAGAAACGATCTTTACTTGGCAAAATGGACACATCTTGAGTTTTTAGGAAGTAGACAGTAAAGGCTAAGAACCTGATGTGTTTATTGTGATCATGGTACATTTATTACTGAATTAAGCCATCAGGGAAAAAAAAAACCACCTCCAGCTTTTATTTTTCTGTATATACTCATGTCCCCAAATTCCAACATTACTCACTGAAAGGGGGCATGTATGCAAACCTCATCTTTCTCCTTCATAAATGATGATCTTCAGATTAAACCCTTTGGTGCTAGGAGCTGGCATTTTCCAAAGCAGCCTATGAAGTCCTAGGGGCTGGGGGCCGTTCTAGCGGCAAGCGGAAGGCTGTCCCACTCTGTGGAGTGATCATGGAAATGTATTTTAGTCAAACTCTCTGACAGCTCCCAATGGAAGACTACAGCATGACGTAGTATTATGATTGCATTGTATGAAAGAGCAAGTGACTTTCTAAGTAGAATGAATCATATTCATATGCAGATGTCTTAGCCTCTTTACGCTGGAAGAGTGGATGTATAGCTATGAAGCCACTGCTGGCAGTGGGTGGGCCACTGGGACTGACAGGGGTTACAGGGCATTTTACTAAGGCAGCTAAGACATATTCAGACATCGATGTCATCCTTATTTTTCATATTTCTACCTGAGTGAAGTTCATCCTTAGTATTGAGTAAGAAGTTACAGTAAATGGCAGTTCATTCTTACACACATAGCTACATAGCTAATCTTTTTTTTTTCCACTTAGAATTATGTTGAATGTTTCACTTTAACGGAAAAGTAGACTAGAAGGTATGTTCTTTAAGTTATCTTGCATTCATGATCGAAGAATGAAACAGGTGAGAGGAAGAGAAGCAGGCTGGGCCTGGCTGACGTTCAGAGCACGCACTTCTCTAGAAGGAAGCATGACACCGTACACCAGGCACGGAGCTTTTCATTGTTTTGGTTCCCCCCGCTCCCCGAAGTTGAAGGTAATTTCCATGACCTTGGCCAAGGACATTTGCTAAAGATGAGTGACTGGCACTCACAGTGGCCCAGGCAATCTACGGCTCACAGTGGCTGTCAGTCCCCGGCCACCCCTGGGCCCAGCCACTTGTGTTCCACCCTCTGAGACTCCACTCGTGTCACACAAGGTAAGGTTATCTTCTTGGCTTTGATTTTGAGAATCCCCAGTTTTCACTTCCAGATCGATCTGTCAGCTGCCGTGGAGAAAAAAGAGGAAAACAGAATGTGTGCAAAGGGAGATTTCTAAAGCTTCCCTTGTGTCGCCCATAGTTGTAGTTTTGGGTTCTGGCAGGTGGAACACCCTGAAACCTGGAATCATTCTGAGAATACAGTTCAGACTTTGCAGACTCCAGCCCATACTAACTGTCATGAAGCTTGACTTCTTGTTATAGTGCAGCCATCTTGGAGGAAATTGGCCATTTCTGCTTGGACTGTTGGCCGGGTCACGCTCAGCTTTGCTTTCTACACTAATTACATAGCATTATTCAAGTATTGGTTTCCATTCCCATACCTGATCTCCAGCTTCTTACAGCTGACTGTTCTTGCAGGGGCCACTTGCTTCATAGAGTACAAAAGTAAGGGCCTTCCTTACTAACTGCAGGGTCTCTATATTACACCTCAACGTACACACTTTGCTGCTACTGTTTGTACTGTCTACAGTAGAATTTCCTTATCTTGCTCCTGGTAGTGCATTACAGGCAAGCATGAAATGTAAAGTATTTATTTAAATAAAAAGAAAACCTCTAAATTGGTAATTGAATTACCTCCCTGTAGCTTTATAGTTTGTGACATTTCTTGACCTTGCTAGTTCTTTCATTAGATCTGCACAAGATCTAGTCATCTGGTTAAGGATTTTAAGCAGATGCAACTATAAACCCAAGAAACTGTATTACTATTACTGTTGGTCATACTAAAACTGTCTATTTCCTTAAGTATATGACCCACAAGGATGTGAAATAACGAAACTGTTTTTGTACACTGTACATCCTTAGTATTTTTACACGTATATGATAGGGATGAACATTATTTTCCTTCGTACAGACAGCTTAAATAAAGCACTATGTCAATCTGCTACTTCTCTGTTTATTGTTGTTGGATGTGGTTCTGTAATCCCCCCAAATTAAATAATCTTTAATGATATTTAATAGCCTCAGCTGGTATTAACCTACCTTGTATAAAATGTGACAGGAAAATATATCAATTCCTTGTAGCTCAGTCACATAGGGGATCATTTGTACTTCAACAAAATGGCAGTAGTGTGGCTATACCACTTTGATGAAGGGCTGCTTCTGAGGGGTGGTGCCGACCCCTCAGCACTGGATTTAGGACAGATGTGCTGTGAAGCCAGGGATGCAGCAGGTCTCAGACCCCTAATCGTCTATACCACAAATGGTTTGGACCCAGAATCTTAGGGAATGTAGCTTGTCATTAATGTCTTCCTGATAATGTACTGCTCTGCATACTTCCTTTCTTAAGAGTGTATTTCTAACATGTTATGGCAAATTAACAAGCGTAGACATGGGTGATGTAGGTGGGTAGAATGGCTGGACTGCAGTCTGACCTAATGTTGAATCATTCTGGATGGGGCCTTTTTCTGATTTTACCTCATAAAGCTACTATTGTAGAAACTCGGCTTCGCTCTTGTGTTGAAGCCAGACAGAGGAATGGCTTTTGGGACCAGAGTGAGTCAAGCATGTATGTGTATGTCACACAGCCAAATTTGAGGGCATTCTCACACGTGCTCTTCTCTCAAAACCACTGGGGTTGACAGATCCAGGAGGCTAAAATAAAGTGACCTCTATAATTCTTTAAAGGTGCTATTTTTAGAATATTGTATAATTTATTCACAGTATATCTAAAACAGAATTAAGGACAATTAAAATATCTTATGTGACAGCCTTTATGTCTAGCACATTTGATGAAATAAAAAACTTCTGAATCTGAATAGAAGTTCTGTTTCAGGCTTGAACCTTTTACATGCTCAAGAGATTCGAATGGTCTGTGTGTGTAAATCATGCCACCGCCTCCAAAGCCTGATCCACATCGCTTCTGAGAGGCAAGGCTGAGCATATGGTGACATCATCGTCAGCTCTGTGTTGAGATGGTGATAAGGATGATGGATTGCTGGCCAGGCAGGGCAGCCGAAGGCCAGGGGCCTGTCCCAGCTGAAGCCTTGCCTTTAGTGTTTCATTGTCATGGTAAAATGTAACACAGTATGTCCAGTGTCCATTTTTATTACTTTAAAGCATTTGAGGGCTTAACTCTGTATAGTAGAAATACTATTTTAGACTAAAATAATTATCTGTGTACAGATATTTGATATACTCTAAGTAAATTTTCTAATTTCACTAAGTATGTTTTTAGGCTCCTCTCAAATACTGCATATTTGAAGAAAAATACCTGACACCACCGAGCCAAAGATGCTTTTTTGTCTGTTTTTGTTGTTTAACAGAATGGAGAGAGTAATGCATACTGCTTCCTGGTGTCTCCTGATTGATTGTGCACAAATTAGGATGATAAAATGGAGTCTGATGGGACATTTGATTAAAGGTGAAGGATGACTGATTGATTGATTGATATATAGATCATGAAAAGAAAAATGGCAAGAAAAAAAGTTTGGTCCTTAATATACTTTGGCCTAGTTAAAATATGTGCCTTTTTGGTGTGTTTTGTTCATCACTACAAGAGAAAAAGGAAACATTAAAACTCAAGTCTTTAAAAAGTTCATTTATTGCAAAATCATATGTATAACCTAGCATACAAATGAGCAGATTTAAACACATAACTTCAAGCCATTTCTGAAAACATACACCAGGAGCTCTCCTCATCTAGAGTCAGACTCCAGCTCCAGCCTGGCCGCGTGTGGGACAGTGCACACGGCAATGAGGACCAGCCCCATTGCAGGCTGAAGCAGTGTCACCTGGGAAGGTCGTGGTGCGTTGTGGCATATTAAGTCTAAATCAGATGAATGTACATATCTCTTTGTAAATCATTTATTTCACTCTGTTCCATCCAGGTCAGCAATCAGATTGTGGCATGCTGGGTAACTGGAAAAAATAATAAAAAGTAAGTTTCATTAGATCACGTTCTTCAATGTGGTTTGTCTTCTCATTTGCTGATTCAGTCACCTTTTATGATGAAAATTTTTGGAGGAAAAAAAAACCTGTTGCTAAAAATGTGGAAATTATATGTAACACATTGAATAAAGTTTATGCCTCATCTTGCCCACATGAAAGCTCCTGTCACATAGGAAATAAAGTTAACTGGTTTAATGGATTAAATTTGAAAACGAGACTACAGACACTTGTGTGTCTCTTAAGTAAGGACAGTCTGGTGTTAGGACATGGCCAGAGAGCCATCGCTTCTCCTGTCCAGGAAAGGACACCTTGATTTGGGCCAGAAGGTGTTGATTGAAAATTGATCTGACCTTATTATGGCAGGTAATTCTACCACAAAAACAGGGTGTAGGCCAAGTGCCCCCGAGAGACTCCTCGGGAAACAACACAAGCTGAAACACCACCAAATTGTAGCTGCAAACAATGTAGTGTAATATGTAAAGGATTTTCACATGGAAACCTCCCACGTGTTGGAAAAGGGGATTGGGTGTACTGAGGGTCTTCGATTTACGCAGATGAAAATGTTCCAAAGCCGCTTCATGCAGATCGGGTTGGGGAGGGTCACAAGTGTCACAAGTTAGGAAGGTACTGAATACTGGCCTGGCCTCTGCTGTCATGGCTGCTCAAGTCAGCTTAAACTCCGTCAGAAACCACTGGACATGGTTCCATTCCACAAAACAGGTCTTGAGTTTTTCCTGTGCACAGTGGGGAGATTCCTGAGCCTCAGCCCTCGCCCTCTAGAGTATCAAGTCCAGAGAAAAGCCAAGGTGGTATTTTCCAAAGCCTGGTTTTCACTTCAGATCAGTCAGAACATATGGCAGGGTCAGTGGCCCAGTTTGGCCCTTATCAGTTAGGAACCATCTTCCCAAAAGAGAAGTGAGCCTGCCACTCCCCCGAGAGGATTTTCCAAGCTAGACTCCAAGGGAGGTTCTCGTCCACCTAATTTAAGCCGCCATTACTTGGGGATTTCCAAGACAGGACAATGAGTGAAACGGAATCAGAATTCATTCAAGAGAAATACATGAAAATCAGCCTGTTGCCTTTTTTAAAAAATGAAAAAAAAAGGTCATATTTACATTTCAAGTGGATTTCCCAGTGTGAGTCCCTGAGGACAACCTTTTCATAAAGGTCTGTGAGTAGCAGGATGGTTTCAACAGCATAGCTGGAGCAGGTGTGCCGCCTGGGCTCTGCCATCCGGTGAGCGGAGCCCGCCCTCCCAGGCTTGTGGAGCCAGGTGGACAATTTCCTGGGCCCACAGGGTGCTTCTGTTCTCTGGGCCCTTTCTGAGGGGCCCATGAGGAGTCCACCCCATGCCCTATTCCCTAGAGCCCTGCCATTGCAGAGGGGACTTCCTGTCCTCAGTGGAATACTCACAGCACAGAGTCTGCCATCAGCACAATCTGATTGTCACACAGGGTTTGCACCGAGCTGACCTGCCTTCCAGGCAGCTGGTGGAACTGACCCAGCACAGTTCTGCTGAATGACTGGTTTGAATGACCCTCCACCCCAGCTCCATGGATTGGCCACATCAGGCAGGTGGCCTCGCTCTTGACATAGTGGCTTCCTAACCTTAGAAATTATACGATTACTCTGAATACAAGGATAAGCATAAATCACAACAGACACACTTAAAAAGAAAACCTAACTCATGGCTGGGCACAGTGGCTCATACCTGTAATCCCAGCACTTTGGGAGGCTGAGGCAATAGGATTGCTTGAGTCCAGGAGTTTGAGACCAGCCTGGGAAACAGCGAGACCTCATCTCTACAAAAAAATTTTAAAATTAGCCAAGTGTGTAGTCCTAGCGACTCAAAAGGCTGATGCAGGAGCCCAGAATTCCAGGCTGCAGTGAGCTATGATTGAGGAACTGCACTGCAGCCTGGGTGACAGAGCATGACTGTCTCAAAAAAATGAATGAAAAAGTTGAACTTTGGGTAGAGAAAGCACCCACATACACATACAGAATAGGCGTAAAGACCTGAAGCAAAACGTGTTGGGGAATTTTTTGATAAGCTCCAGGAAACAAGGATTTCTCATGAGTACATAATGGTTGTGGGCTCTGCTGAAAACGGGCGACCTAGTTCCATGGGCCTGCACAGGAGTGACATAGATGTGCGGGCCTCGCCAGGAACCGGCAGAAGTCAGCCCAATTTCCCTCCTGCGGCAAATCGGCTCCGGCTGTCTGCATGGGCTTTGCATTTCATGTCATTCAGGTGAGAAGCGCCATTTCCATCCCCACTTCCACACTGTCGGACCGTTCACTGCTCAGCCCTGTGCCTACAGCCGTGCCTGACCCATGGTGAGCGTTCAGCCAGCGTTTGAGGGATGGAGAATTTATCATATGAGGTCACCTTTGTCACCTCCGTTTGCTGCCTCTTGGCTGACACACCTTTCTCAGTGCTCCCCCTCTCTGACCCTACAGCACGTCCCGAGACACAGAAGCCTTAGTCACTGCCCACGTCTGGCATATCTGCCATCACTTCTTAAGGATATGAATGATGCTTATTTCCACAAAGTCCTGTCATCGACACCACAGTGGCCACGGTCTCCTGGTCCAGGAGAGAAGAGCATGCGCATGCCAGTGGGACACGAGCCCTCAGCCAGCGTTCCGTTCTGCCTTTCCATTTGTCCTCACGGCCCTTGCTGTGGCCCTCCTGGGGGTTTAGCTGTCCTGCAGCTTAGAGGGGGCGACGGCGCCCTGGCCACTGCTCCCCTGCCATGTGTTCGCAGGTGGCGGGAACGAGCCCCCATCTGCAGGCACACAGCTGCTGACCATTTTCTTCGTTCTCATTTTAAATCTTGTGGGTGCCTTGTCTCCACAACCCCGGCCTCATTTATTTCTTAAGTTTGACTGTTAAGTTCTGAGGGTAAGAAATGAGTTGCTCTGGGTGACCTGAGCTGTTCCCCAGGCAACCAGGCTATGGGGTCCAGCCAGCCTTTTCTGCTGCCTTGTTCCCAAGCCAGTCGGAAAGGTCAGCAGCGGCAGCCTGCTTGATACTCTAGAGGTGGCCGTCCTCGCCCTGCTCGCGGGAGACCTGCCTGGGCTTTCTACTCACTCTCTCCGTGGGTCGCTCTACCCGGCCCTTCTAAAGGTGACATCCCCTTCCTCCCTGCTGTCGTTCCGCTCACGGGCATGCTGGGCCTATTCCTTGTGCATCTGGCAATAAAGCATCTATTTGTATCTGGAGAGGGCAGTCCCTGCCTCGCACGGTGGCTCGTCTCCCACCTCCGCCTCCTGTTCCGGGCGCCAGGGCTGGGGCTTGGCAGCTGCTGCAGCCAGGCCCGGCTCCGCCCTTGCCCACTTGGGTACCAGCCCCATCCACACATCCTGTGGCCTGAGAAGAGGTTCACTTCCCTGCCTAGCCACTTCCCAATTCCATTCACTTCATCTATCTGGGCCTTCTTTTTCTGTCTGTACAAAATGGTTATTTATCCCAAATGGCCCTTTCAAGCCCACAATGATCTCAGCACTAATCCTGTTGGTTTCATAATCATCTGTGCTGGGCTCTGGGTAATCCGAGGCACTTCCTTTTAAAGGGAAGCTGGTTCTTCTTTTTTCTCTGCCAGAAATCAAGTAACATGGAAGCTAACACATGTCTCTGAAGTGATGCACAGCTGAGATTCGAACCCAGGCAGTTTGACCTCCAAGTCCAGACTGTCCCGTGTGAGGCTCTCCTGCTTGTGCTGGCAAATTAGGGAGAGCAAGTTTGGTATCTATGAAACTAAGCCTCCAAATTGGGACAGCAACCTGGACTAAATAAGCCACGTGAGCTCTGACTGGTGACCAACTCACTGAGGAGCGGTGCCACCAGCATGCCCTGCAGAACTCTGTGGAAGTACAGCCTTCAGGCAGGACTAGAAGGGAACACACCTCTACACAGCCGAGGGCAGGGGGCCACCATCAGGCCCCTGCAGCCTTGCTGTCCCCAGCACAGGTGACTGAAGATCTGGCTGAGGAGCCTCATCCTTTCCGGTTCAGGCCTATCTGGGAATCTGCTGCAAAGCAGGACAGGAGTTCACGGCAAGGTCACGGCAGAGCAGCGATCATTCTTCCCTCCTGGCTGCCCAGCGGGGCCTCTGACAATGGCAGCCACATGGCCGTCAGAGTTCAGAGCCCTCCTTCCCTTCCACTGCGGGGCTTCACTTTGTTGCCTCTGGGCTCCGAGAAATAAGCAGGGCCACGGAAACCAGAGAAATGAAAAGGCAGCCACAGAGAAGGCCACGGAAACCAGAGGAATGAAAAGGCAGCCACAGAGAAGGCCGCCTGGCAGACACAAAGTGAGATTTGACCTAGGACAGCCTCTCGAGCTGGACGTGGGCGAGAGAGGGAGGCAGCCCCCTGCGAGACAGGGAGGCCCGAGCACACAGGAGGCTGCGGGGGAGACCCCGCTCTGTGTCGCCTCCCCCCAGGGCGCACTCAGGCACCAGCGCTCCCTCCCCACCGTGTGCTCTTGGTTTGTGTTCTTCCAGCTTCCTCAAGCCCCCTAAGTCATGAGAACTTCCTCTGCACATAGGCAGGTCTGTGTTTTATATGAACCATGTTTCCATGGTAAATAGATTTTAAGAATTCCCAAAGGACAGACAGTGTCACCAACAGCAGAGAGTGGAGCCTCTGGCTGCCTCATGTTTGAAAGTGTTAAAAATAAAGACAACACTGACATTTGGGGTTGTAATGTGACGGAATTACAGTCTTTTAAAGGCAAGAACCACTTATCTACACTACATGTAATATTCAGTGTTTTGTTCACTTGTCTAATTGGATTAAAATATTTAGCTCCCTTTAAAATCTTGATTGTGAATTTATATTGCAAAATGCAATGTCTGACTCAGGGAGCAATAAGTAGAGCAAATGTATCTGAAGGAATATAAAATTCAATTTCCTTTTCTCCCATGATTCTTATTCTGAAAGTAGTCACTCTTGGACAAAGTGAACTGTTGACGGAAGAGCAAGTCTGGCTAAAGTGGAGCCTCGATGCACTTTTCAGTATTAATTACACATGAGGTGCTCAATCGAAAAACAAAAAGTTTAACTGTCTGCTGTTGGAGGTGTTTGGAGAAGTTTCTCCGAAGGTCGCAAGATGCTTATATGTTAGGAATGCAGCACCCGGGGTCTCGTGTCATTCTTTAAAAACACTCAGGCAGCAGGCAGTTAATGACATTTTAGCTGCATATGTTCAAGTTTATTTAAAAAAATATGCAAGTCACTTTGGTTGACAGTGTCTTGTACACAGTTTTGAAAGAATCAGGGCAAACTTTAACAGAGTCAGTTTTTATTTGAAAAATATTTTCTGGGAATGTATCAGTGTTTATTTTGGAGCCTGACAATTCGGGTGAAAATCAGGATAAAAACAAAAAAACAACAATTTGGTTGAAATCAAATTGTTTGTTTTCATCTATTTAGAATTCTTTCCAAAAAATCTTGGTTCAGGAGGAGGCTTTCTAATTTATTTTATTCAGTGTATCTGCTGTTCTATTCAAGCACCATCTGTCTTACAGGTAGCTAACTTTGGGGTAACTCCTAAGTCAGCTGGGCGAGGCCCCCAGGGCTCCTGGAAGGACCACAGTCCATCAGGTGCCACCTCCCAGGCCTTGCAGGCAGGCCTGTGTCAGCAGGCAGCCGTGCTGTCCCAGAGCTGTCACTTTCTCCAGGCTGCTTCCTCCCTCAGCTTCCAGTGGCGATGGGCCTTTCCTCCCTTCACATCGCCTGTGTCTGCGGCCCCTGCTTGTTTTCGGCTCTCTTCTGCGAGTCCTTCGGTATAATGAGATAATGTCGATGATCTTGAATATAATCACATATGGCTGCTGGATCCATGCACAAGTTTAAATCAAATTAGAAAGTAAATTCACTGCCAAGAATGCTTAAAAGTCATAGGGCCAACTGATTAACCACTGACAAGTCAGTTTCCGACTCTGTTTTCTAAACTGTAAGTGATTCATAGGAGGGGACTAAAAGGGAATCACTCCCCAGACTGAACACTGCAGACAGAAGCAAACAGCCTGCTTAGGAGACGGCGGCTATCAGAAAATGCAAGTCAGCCAAATCCATGTTCATTACCAAATAAGCACACAGACAGAAAATCATCTTGATGGCTGACATCATCCTCCAACTGGACAGATAATTTCTGTTTTCCCCTCTCAGATGCCATTCTCTCCAAGACTCATATTTCCTCACCAGCCGGCTCCACCCTTCCTAGCCAGATGTTAGAGCCCCCAGGCTCTGGGTCGCAGACCCCTGACCCTGCTCCAAGCTGTCAGGCCCTGCCCAAACGCCCCCGGGACCCACCTCCCTCACCCTAGATGCTCCCTCCTCACCCCGCCACCAAGGTTTCACGCTCCGCCAGCCAGGGCCCGCCTCTCAGGAAGAGGCGAGAGTGTGACCACCCAGCCCAGCCTCAAACAAAAGACAGGCCAGGACGTTTGACCACCTCGGCACACAGAATGCGGGGCACTGCGTCTGGGCAGAACTGGGCTAGGGCGTCAACGTCCGTTTCTCCACAAGGACCAGTAAGAGCCATTTCAAGACATTTAAAAGCCATTTTCTTGAAGTTGTTTTCCCTAGGTGAGGAGGAGATCAATAATGTCATCATACAGCCACCCTAACCTAGGAACAAGCCAAGGGGCCGGGCGCGGCGGCTCACACCTGTGATCCCAGCACTTTGTGAGGCCGAGGCGGGCAGAGCACCTGAGGTCAGAAGTTCGAGACCAGCCTGGCCAACATGGTGAAACCCTGTCTCTACTAAAAATACAAAGTTAGCTGAGCGTGGTGGCAGGCACCTGTAATTCCAGCTACTTGGGAGACTGAGGCAGGAGAATGGCTTGAACCCGGGAGGTGGAGGTTGCAGTGAACTGAGATTGCACCACTGCACTCCAGTCCGGGTGACAGAGTGAGACTCAGTCTCAAAAAAGCCAAGAAACACAAGAGAGAGCTTGAGCCAGTGCCCTGAGCCCTGCCCACTGCAGAAGCAGCACCGGGGATGGGACGGTGGGGGTTCTCGTGGCCAAAAACATGTGGCAGCTGCCACTACCATGAGCTCCCTCTGCCAGCCATGCTGTTGTGAGTGTTTGAGAATTTAAGCAGAAACCATCTAGAATACTAAAGCCTGCTAACAGGCTAGACACTTCCTGTCGGAGGCCACAGGCCATCCTGAGCGCCACCATCCATCACCCGCTCGGGGACAGCGCAGCTCAGGACCCGGGACACGGAAGTGACAGGAAGGGGTGGACTCAGCTTCAGAACTGCTGGCCCACCCATTCTCCTCAGGGTATTCAGTGGACAGAGATGTTTAGAGTCTGACGTGCAAAATTATGTTATGCTTAACTCATTCAGGCTGAGAAAATGGAAGCCTTTAGTTAAACCATCTCTAACCCGAACACGAGGGCAGCTCTAACCCTCAGTGGCCCAAGATCTGGACCCACAGGCCACTCCAGGAAACAGAGAGGGTGGCTGAACAGTCTGGAGCCCTCAGATGGCACCTCCTTCAAAATACCTGCTAGAACCCACAGGAGCCTCGGCTCACATCACAGGCTCAGAAGCCTGACTCACAACTCAAGTTGATTCCGTGGCAAGAAAGCATCGCAGAGGCTGAAGCCCACGGACAGCCCCTACCTAGAGGTGAAGGCCAGGCCTAGGCAGGAAGAGCCTGCTCTGGGTTTAGATATTCAGCAGAGCTTGCAAACCTGGATCCCTGCCTCCTTTCTGACCACTAGTATTTGCAACTGAAAGCCAACATTTCCTCTACCAAATTTCTTTTGTCATGTTCATATTAAAATAACTCCAAGTGTAATATTTGAATCTGAAAGGCCGCTTTAGAGACGAGCCAGATGGGCCAGTATCAGATCGCACAGGATGGGCAAATCATTGCTGTAGCTTCAGGCAAAAGAAGAAAGACCTGCTAGTTTTTCTGAGGATTTTTTGAGGTTTGGGGTTTTTTTAATGCGTTTTGTGAAAATTTTGCAACTCATTTGGCAATAACCAGATTTGTAAAGGCCTGGAAGAGGCTTCTAAGCATCGGTGATCCATGTTAAGATCTGAGCGTGCTGGAAAGCAGGCAGATGGGGAGTTAAAAGGCAAAGCCCACATTCTCGTGATCTAGTCCAGGGCCCAAAGGAAGCTGCCATGTGCTCCAGCTTCCACGGAAGACTCCCCACATCCTGAGGTCTGCCAGAGTTCCTGGCTTTAGAGGCCAAAGAGTCACTCATGCCAGGAGTCAGGGTCCCTGCCTTCTATGTGACAGGAGCCTAGTCACCTGCCAGGAGACCTAGTGGTCCCAGTGGCCCTGAGCTTTGGCTGGCCAGGCCTAAAGCAGGCGCTGCTGGGGCCCTCGCTGGGGACCTGCCCACAGGGCTGGGTCTGGTGGAGGCTGAGGGACTCATCCTGGAAGCAGCGGGAAGGGGATGGTGGCCTGCGGCTGCTGCTCTGCAGACCTCCGCCTTCCCCGAGCCTCTCCCAGGACTCTCTCAAGATGAAGGAGAAAGGGGGCATGTGGGGCATCCCAGCTGCACTCAGCATGCCCAGCAGCTCATGAAGCCAGGTGTACACCATGCCCACTGTGCAGAGGGGAAACTGAGGCTGAAAAAAGGCTTAAGTGACTTGTCCGGGGGCTTCAGCGCAGTGACACAGCCTGGAATAATTCTCTGTTCCTTCCAGCCCCAAACACTTTGCAGGTTTTCAAAATGTCATGTCCTCCAGAATCTCCCAACACCTTGTCAAAATGCAGGTTCCAGGGCCCTGCCGTGGCGCATGAAAGGTGAGGCCTGGCCTGCTGGATGAGCTGCGGCAGCGCGGGCTGTGGCTCGGACTTTGAGCAGTGCACTGTCTCGGAAGCATGGGGAAGAGGACCGTAGAGGCCTTCCACCTCCACGTGTTAGGTCAGAGACTGGCGCCTGGCTGTGCTCATTTACTAACTGTGAACAAATGTTTTGCAGAGGGATTCTGGACTGAGTGGGAAAAGTCAGTTCTTACAGGCTCCTGGAACACAGGGCAGCTATGTAAGGGCAGTAACAGAGAACTCCTCTGTTTTCATTTCCAGATGCATTTTTCATGTTAATCATGCCAAGCGCTTACCGCTTACTGCGTGAACCCCGGGCACTCATAGAGCACCTGGATACAATCCTAATTAAAGGCGGAGGCCTTGGTGAGCCCGAGGACCACCTCATTATCCTAAGAAACTGCCTGATGGGGCAAAATGCACAGCCTCTTCGACAGGAAGAGAAGCGATTTAGAAAACAAGAGGTTTCATCCCGCCTTCCTAACTCACAGGAACACTTTCCTTCCTGCCTTTCCCTGCTGGTGGCCAGGATCAAACCTGAATAGGGAAAGCCTGGGTGTGGAGTCAGACTGGGGTTCCATCTGTGGTGTCCCTCCTTGCTAGCTGTAATGCTTGTCTGAGCCTCAGTTTCCCTGTCTATAAAATGGAGACAATGATGTCAACGTCGCCAGCTTGTTCAAGGCTGAAAGGAACTGATGCGTGTTCTGTGCGTAACACTGCCAGGTGCTCTGCAGACACTCCAGATACCACCCAGTCATCAGGCAGCTAATTTAGGACGAGATACCTGCACTCCATTCAAGACCTCTTTCCTAATTGAGAACACCTCTTTCCTCAACAAATTCAGACCAATTCAAACCATACACAACCTTCAGAGGCAGCTCAAGGCCACCCTCCTCCAAAAAGCCTGTTCTGCCCATGGCCATCCTCCCAGTCCCTCCGCAGCGCGGCCTGCACGGCGCAGCTTGGCACTGTGTGGTTCGCTGACTCACAGGCCTGGGTCGCCAGGACAGGCCCATGGCTCCACTTCTCTGGGTCCCACACTGTGCCCCGCACAGTCTTCAGGACCCCCTCCCAGCTTACTGCTAACCGATGTGATCAGTGGGTATTCTGGCCTGCTGAGGTATGTGAAAGGCCCATCTGTAGACTCCCGCCCCGTGCCGGGTTCTGCACAGTACCTGGGTTCGCAGCCGGTCCACCTCTTCCGACAGGCTCTGCCTCTCCAGGAGGAGCTGGTTCTGCTTGTGGAGGAGCTGCACCAGCTGCCGGGCCGTGGCCTGGCTGTGCTTATCCAGCTGCCTTAGCCTGGAGAAAAATCCACCGAAGAATTAAAGAGGGATAACGGCAGACACCAGCCTTTCAACAGGCTCTGGGGCTGTGTGCATCTGAGGGAAGCCCCTGACAGGGGACCATGAGCAGGACACCTAGGGTGACCCTGAGGTACCAGGCTCTGGCTGGCACTAGGCCCTTAGTATGCACCGTGTGAAGGTGGGTAACATTCTAGCAAATGTACGTGGGGACCGGGAGCCATCTCAGTACACTATCAATTAGAAAACGCGCAGATGAGTGGGGTAAGGAGGAGAAAAAAGGAAACTTTGAACTCCCAAGCAGAGGTCAAAGATGAGGGGCCTAAATGCCTCCATTGTTCAGCTGGAAAGGTCTCCGGCAGGCTGGGCAGACGCCGCCCCGGCTGGGGAAGTGGGTGAGGGCCGTGGAAACACTGAAGTAAGGGCTTTCCATTATTAATCACTCAGTCAATCACGAGCTCCGGCATCGCTGACCAGATGTCTTTAAAGATCCTAAATTTGTCCTCTCCAGACTTGCTAATTCACTAAGGCCATTATCCTCATCTGTCCACAGTCGGCTTCCTACAGCCAGTAGCACACGCACCCATGGAACTGTTGGCTTTGGGTTAAATTTGGAGTTGAACCACTACCCAGAAGTGTTCTGGAAAGAAGGGAGACGCGTGCCTTGCCGCACCGTCCATACCCAGCAAAAGCACCGACAGGCACGTTAGCTCGGATTCTCCCATGGAATAGGCGGTAGCTCACGGTGCATTTCAAGCTGCAGGATACTGCGCCGCACACCTCCGGGGCTGCCTTCGGCTCGGGTTCTAGGGCTCCGAGCACAACTAAACATTTACATGGCCAAACGTTTGGGCCTTCGGGTTTCCACAAAAGGACGCACACGTGGGCAGACACCCATGCCTGCGGGAACTGGCGATGGTCCCTTGCCCTCCCCGGCTCTGCCCACACCCCATTTCCCACCCGGTTCCCCCCGCCTTGCCCCCCCCCCGCCCTTCTCAGCCCCCGACAGATTTGGCTGGAGCCTGTGGTCAAGGGGCCCGAGCCCCTAGCCTTGGCACTTCCCCAGAACGCTCCGTGACCCCCAGTTTTCAGCCACACCCAGCGTGGCAGCGTAGTGCTGGTCGGCTGGGGCGCCCTACCTGTGCCGGGGAAGGTGCTGGCAGCAGCTGAGACCCTCCAACGCCGCAGAGCCGGAACTGCGCATGCTCCCAGGACGCCCCGCCCCCTGGGCGGAGTGCCTCCGACTGGCCACGCCCACAAATCCGCACCTCCCCACGGGCCTCGTGCTGCCCACAGGTTCTGGAAAGTGTAAGGGCTCAAGGACGCCTTGGCGCCTCTTTCGCGGACAGGTCTCCCTCGACGGCGTTTCCCTGCGTGTGTGCTGTATACACGGCGATGCTCCAACACCCCACCTCTTCCCACCTTCTCTGATCTTGGAGGAAAATAGGTTTCCTTCCGGCGATACCCAGGGCATCGCTGCTCTGGGAAGCCTCGTCCGTCAGTAGCAGTCCCCGTCCTGCTGGGGCGGAGGCAGCCTTTGCCGGGAGCTAGCCTCACAGCCACAGCACTGGGGCAGATCACAAGAGCTGCTCCGCCGCCCGGAGAGCCTGCGCTGTCCTCAGCAGCGAGGGCCTGGAGAGAGGAGGACTTCCCAGGCCAGGGGCCTGGGGAACCCGCCTAGGCCGACCCCACAACACAGGCAGGTGGCCGTCATTCATCTGAGAACCCTCCCTGCGTTGGGCCCAGGAGTGGGTCCCGTTGAAGAGACAGAGATGGTAACAGCTCTTTTCCTTGAGAAGCAGACCATCTGATGCGTCTGTATTTAAACAAGACAGGTGAAAAGCATCATTAGCCCTTGAGCTCTGGACCCTAAAGTGGCTTTTCCCCTCCGATGAAGTCCTGCCTGTGCAGAGAGCCACTGGCTAAGAGCGACTGAGGGAGCAGCCCCGTGGCTTCCTGCTTGCTGGAAAAGAATGGAACGGAAACGTGACAAATGACACCATGACATGGCTCTGGGGTAAGAAGGTGCCAGGAGACATGTGACAAACAAATGACACTTGACATGGCTGCATGGCGAGAAGGTGCCAGGAGCAGCATTGTCCATGTGGTCCCTTGCCCTGTGCTCGGATCAAATGGGATAATTGTCTTTTGGATGGGTGGGTTCAGTATGTGGTTAGAACTCCTGAAAAAGGATGGCAGCCCATCCAAGGCAACAGGCAAGGCCAAAGCCACTCTCACAGCATAAATGCCGGTCAGGGCCCAGGCCACCCTGGCTCCACCTCCAGCAATGGCGCCGGTTCTGGACTAGACCTCCTTCCTATGGAGCCCTCAGAACCTGGGGGAGGCTTAGTCCAGAGTACTTTGCAAACTGGGGGCCTGGGAAGGCCACAGCGATTACTGGGGTGGAGGAGGAAGGAGACCACCCAGATCCGCTGAATCAAGTGCCTGGATGTGCCTGCAGGACAGCAGGGGACCAGCTGACCAGGGTTTCCATAGAAGCGCCCCTGCTTCTGTGGAGTGAGTTCCCTGAGACCACATTCACAGCTAAGAGCTGAGGATGGAGTCCAAAGGACTCATTTTTTAAACCAACATGAAGACTTCCAATATTAAAAATATTGGGAAAAGAGATTTTTTTTTTTAAGTTACTTATTTTTGGGAAAGCCTCCAGCCCTGCACAACCCAGTGTACCCTCTGAATGGATGTTTCATTACCATGATTCAGAGATTTCCTGGGGTGTCCCAGACACAAAAGCTCTTTTCTCTTCCATGGTGGTTACTGCTCTCTCATATCTGTGGTCCTGAGTTCACCTATTCATCCACCTGCAGCTCCACGTAGCACCACTGACGGCTGCTAGCGCCTTCTGAGCCATGTGCTTACTGCGCCACCATTACCTAAGTAAATTTAATCGACTAATCAATAAACTAGCTATTACATTCAATGATTATCTTAATTAAAAATTCACTACAGTCCTAGGAGGTACACACTGGTATTATTATCCCCATTTTACAGATGAGAAAGCAAGCTGAGAGGTTAACTTGCACAAAGTCACACAAGTAATTGGTAGAGCTTGGAGTCAAATCCAGGTAGCACCTGGTGTCCTTAACCATTGTTCACGGTGGTTAACTCACTGAGTTAATTCACCAAACGAACGAGCTCTTGGTAAACACCTTTTTTTTTTTTTTTTTTTTGAGATGTAATCTTGCTCTGTCGCCCAGGCTGGAGTGCAGCGGCATGATGTCGCTCACTGCAACCTCCGCCTCCCGAGTTCCAGCGATTCTCCCGCCTCAGCCTCCCGAGTAGCTGGGATTACAGGTGCGTGCCACCAGCTAATTTTTGTATTTTTAGTAGAGATGGGGTTTCGCTATGTTGGTCAGGCTGGTCTCGAACTCCACCCGCCTCGGCCTCCCAAAGTGCTGGGATTACAAGCGTGAGCCACCGCGCCCGGCCAGTCAACACCTCTTAAGGGTCAAGTACTAAGGTAGGTACTGGGAGTCCATCGAGAATGACAAATGCTTCCTGCTCTTGGGAGGTTTCCGGCCAATGGAGGAGAGACCCACTTGTAAAGAAATGTGCTCAACTCCAACAGGACACCGTGAGGGAAGAAGAGTGGTCAGTATTACAGATGAGAGGCCTGGGAGGTCGCGCCTGCCTAGATATCCGCCCCTCCCCATGGCTCGTCGTCATCATGCGCTGAGCACTTCCTTGTCAGGCATTGTAGGTACAACTGTTTAGTTCCATGAGGCAGGAACCAAGTATTATGCCCACTTTAAGAATGAGGAAACGAAGGCATAGACGACATAAAGTATTCATTCAAGTCACTCAGTGGGAAGCTGGGATGGAAAGCATGAGTGGGTGGTGTTCTGGGGGGGGGGGCCTTCCCACTTGGGGGCGGGGCCTTCCCACTCCTGGGCGGCAGTGCACAGGGCACTGCATGTCTGGAAACTGCACGCTGTGCGGTGCGGCTGGACCAGAGGCTGCAGGCTGCTGGGAGGGAGGTGGCGCTTCCCTCTGTGGCCAAACCAACAAGTATGGACTTTGTCCTGCAGGCGATGGCAGGAGGGACCTGCCTGGAGGAGAAGAGAAGTTCTGGGGTCAGGGCGAGTCCGAGGTACCTGCGGAACACGCACTCACAGGCAGTTACGCAGCGTGGGGTTTAGGACGGGCTGAGCTGAGCTCCAGCTGAGTGGGCCAGACCTGCTGGGAGGCGAGGCCATGAACGTGGGGGCCAGATTGCCTGGGAAGGGTTGGCAAAGATTGTCAGTGTGGGCCGCTTGCTAAAAATGCGGATCTCAGGCCCGCACGCCCCGCTGGCGGAGAAGCTCTGCTGCAGTGAGAGGGAAGGGCGCACCCCAGGATGGGGTTTAGGGAACCGCTGCATTCAAGGGCTGGCAGCGGACAGGAAGCCGGCAAGACACCGAGAGTGGGATCCTGGAGGGAGGAAAACCGGGAGAGAGGCCTGGAGGTCCAGGAGGAGAGGTGTCAGGGAGGAGTGGCCACTTAGCGGGGAACACCACCTGGTGTCGGGGCGCTCGGCGGAGGCGCCGGGCTGGGGCAGAAGCCGAATGACCGAGGCTGGAGGAGGGGGGCTATTCTGGGGAGGGCCCGGGCTGCTGGGAGGTCGCAGGACGGGGAGCGGACGGTGGAGCCACTGGAGCTGCTGGGGAGAGGCCCTGGAGGAGAGAGGGGCGATCTTCAAGGCGGAGGAGGGCGCCCTCCGCAGAAGACTGGGACCCTCCTCCCAGAGGCCAGAGGGGAGGCGGGCGCGGCGCTCGTGCTCAGCAGCCTCCAGGGTCCCCCACGGAGAGGGCACGACTGCGGAGAAAAGGGGACAAGGCCGCGGGGAAGCCGCTGCGGGGACGAGGGCGCCGGCGGAGGCAGGGACAAGTTGCCAAGCTCTGAGGAGGACCCAGGCGCCGCTCCGCGCCCTCCACCCGCGCCCTCCACCGCGCCAGCCCTCGGCCTGCAGGTCTTTCCCTTCCCCGTCGCCACAGGCCTGGAAACCCCTTTCAGCGCTCCAGTCTCAGCAACTGGCATTTGGATACAGTGCAATTCCGTGTTCTGTGTGTCTTGTTTTAAGCCTTTTCTTCTAGGAGGCATTAGGTAATGAAAGGGGCGAGGGGGGCTGCCATCATGGGGCCTGCGAGTCTGTTTAGGCAGAAGCAGCCCCCCACAGCCTGCGAACCACACACATGGAGCTCTATGCAGCAGGAAACAGAGATGGAATCGCCAGATTTCAGAGCTCAGCCCAATTCAGACCCTCCTTTCCCCGACTCATATCTCATCCTTGCAACAGGCAGGGATTGCATCCTGTCTCAGGGTCCCCAGGATGCAGACGGTATCTTCACTGTGGGAGCCGTGGCCAGGCCCCATCGGGGCAGGAAGCCAGTCCTCCTCCAGGAAGCCCCTGTGCTCCCCGGCCTCACAGCAGAGGGTAGGGTCCGCCTGTCCATGAGGAAGGACATTTCGGGGAGCCTACGCCCAGGCTGGTGTGGCTGTCCTCATCTCAGGCACAGGGCGCATGTCCTTCAGGATCTGCAGAGGTACAGCTGTTGCCCCTGCCTGGGCAGGACTGGGGACCTTGGGGGAGAAAAGCAGCTGCCCCATGAAGGGGCAGCACAGGCTCCCCTTCCACGCAAGGGCATCAGCAGGAATTTCAGGCGTGTAGGGGACAGCAGTTGCCATGGGAACAAACAGGCCCGGGCTTCTCAAGGCAGATGCCGATGAAATCACAGGGGACTCGTAAGTGTGCTGGGCCCAGGCAGGCCTCTATTGGTCCAGCAGCGATCCTCTGAGCCACACCCTGCAAGCATGATCAGAACCAGCATTTAAAAAAAATATGCAAGACTTCAGTATAAGATGGAGCAAGTGGTGAAATACTAAACAACTTTATAGAGCTGAGTGGGCTGTGGAAAATATCTTATGCAAAACAGAAGCGGTACAAGCTGCCAGCTCTGGTCCTGTGCTTCAGACACTCATTTGCTATGAATACTGTGAAAGCAAATGAATACATATATTTAAATTTTTTTATGTTGTATGTGATACATACAAAATATATGCAATGTATAAATAAGTTATGAGGTATAATAACCAAATGAACATTTGTGAACCTAGCACCAGCACCGCAGGCCACTACCAACGGATTCCTTCCCCGGAGGTGGCCCATATCCTCATGCGTGTATGTTTTTCAATTGGAGATGTTGCTTCACTCCACAATTTCCCCTGGGAGCTACCTACAGACTACTGTGGGAGGCTGTTGTTCTTTTTGTTTTGGGTTTTGTTTTGGTTTTGGTGGTGGTAGTAAAGTCTTTTGTTCTGAAATGTTTTCAGACCAGAGCCTCTTCACTGTGGTCACTCTGACGACAGCAAAGATTCTCCTTCCTCTTCTTAGAGAAGTGTTCTCAAAGTGCTTAGATTCGCAGTTTCCCTGAGAGAGGAATCCTCCTCATGGAAATGAAGAACGTTTTTCAAACAACATATGGATTTAAAAGGTGCAAATATGTGACCCGTAAAGTATGCACTCACTTTACTATGCCCAGCAGTCTCCTCTAATATTTACTGAGCATTTACTAAATGCCCAAGATGGTAAGCATTTTACGTTCCTTAAGTAATTTAATCCTCATAACAATACTACAGGATAGGTGTTATCATCTGCATTTTATGCCTGAGAGAAGCAAGGTGCAGAGCTGTGATTGTCTGCCTAAGCGCACATAAGGTAAGGCAGAGCCAGGATTACCTAAACCACCCAGGATTACCTAAGCCACCCAGGATTACCTAAGCCACCCAGGACACGGACCCCACAGTGTGACTCATCACTCTCCTTCTTACACTCTTTCCTGGTCTCTCACTCTCCTACCCTTTGGTCCCATCTTCTCAGGCACCTCTTCCCCCTCCATCAGACCTTCAAATGCTGGTGTGACCCAGGCCTGGGCTCAGCACTCTCCTGACGGGAGACCTTCCGCCTGCATGAGTTTTAAAATCTACGCTCCCGGCTCCAAGCGGAGAGGCCAAGGATCCTGAGCCCTTGATCTCAGCCTCGGGCCTCTCCACCGCGTTTCCAAGCCTGCTTCACACTTGTACCTGACACAGTGGAGTCACCTCCCCATGCTCCTGTGTGTCCCTCTCTGTGTCCCCCAAGCCACTATCCCCACAGTTCAGTCTCCCGGTTCCATAGATGAGTCCTCTAGGCCCTCTGAACCTCTACCATCCCATCCCATCCCACTCATCCATCTATTCCATGACCTTCACTCCTGAAGTCCAGCTCCAGCGTTTCACATCCAGATTCCCACAAAGCCTTCCCACGGAGCTGAATGCTTCCCCACGGCCCCCTGGAATCCATACTCCCCGCAACAGCTAGACTAGAAGGATCTTGCGAAACAAAACTCCAGCCCTGACTCTCTGCTTGATGATTATCCATAGCTCTAACCTGAATCCTATGAGTGCTCAACTTGAAATTGGGGACACTGGTTTGAAACCCTATCACAAGCTAGCTATTTAACCTTAAGCCTGAAACTGAGTCTCTCTCTCAGCCTCGGGTTCTCCACTTGTAAAACTGAGAAAATAAGCTCTCCAGACCTCCTGAACCATCAGCTCTGAGGGTGGGGCCGAGCAGCATGTGTTTTAATAAGCCCTCTGGATGGCTCTGATGAATTCTTAAGCATGAGAACCACTGGTACTTTCTAATTCACAGTATTAATCACACATACAAAATGAGTTCTTCTGGAGAATAATTTTTGTGTGGCTTCAATTTTCATCATCAAAACAACCAACTGTCTAAATGAAAACTATCCTAGTCTGCTCCTAAAATGCTTTGGCATCAGTCATGAGAACTTAAGCAAATCCTGTGATCACTTTGAATCTCAGTTTCTTCACATGTGAAATGAGAGGATAAAACCAGAAGTGGGGTCGGCAAACTTCAGACTACAGGCCACTGCCCGTTTCTGTGTGATCTGCCACTTGAGAGTGATTTTTACATTTTAAAAATCAAAAGGAGAATAATATGTGAACACTGCATGAAATTCAACTTGCAGCGCCCCAAATAAACTTTCGTTGAAACACAGCCATGCCCGTTCATTCACGTTTTGTCTCTAGCTGCTTTTGCACTCTGACGGCCGAGTCGCTGCGACAGAGCCCATATGGCCACGGAGCCTACAATATTTATTACCTGACCTTTTAAAGTTTGCCAGCCTCGGGGCTAGATGACGACTAAACCCTCCAAGCTCCATATTTCTACAATCCTATTACTTTACAGATTTGACTATGTTCCGATCTTCAAATATCGTCAGCTACATACATAGCTATATACCTAATCACCAAGTTGAAGTTTTGAAAACGCAATTACTGCTCTAGGTCATTAATTCTGGTAAATAAACCATGTTGATGTAAAGTTGTATTACTTTGTTCCAACACTTAACCATTGCTGTGGTGTTTTACATAATTCCATTTCATGAACGAGGTCCTAAGGAATCAGCGAGAACAAGCAGCATGCTGAAGCATCCGGAACGCGCTCTAGCCCAATATTCTCGCTTAGAACATGAAGGCACTTTTAGTGGCTGGTTTGCTGTTTAAATTTCCTTTGCCTGGCCAGGCATGGTGGCTCATGCCTGTAATCCTAGCACTTTGGGAGGCTGAAACGGGCGGATCATGAGTTCAGGAGTTTGAGACCAGCCTGGCCAACATGGTGAAACCCAGTCCCTACTAAAAATACAAAAAGTAGCCGAGCGTGGTGGCGCGCACCTGTGGTCCCAGCTACTCCGGAGGCTGAGGCAGAAGAATTGCTTGAACCCAGAAGGAGGAGGTTGCAGTGAGCCGAGATTGCGCCATTGCACTCCAGCCTGGACAACAGAGTAAGACTCTGTCTCAAAAAAAAAAAAATTCCTTCATGTCAATCTACCCTATTCAATAATGGTTTGAATAGAGGAATTCTTCCTGCGGACTGTGCCGTGCTGCAGAGGCATACACCTTCAGTGAAGGGGATGCATGTCCTGTAGTGCCCCTTCCCTGACTCATTCTCTCAGGTTCCCAACTAGCCTCAGCTGCCTGCAGAGGAAACATGGGGGCTCCTTGGGAGGTGCCCCCAAGTGATGGGGGATTGACTCCTGCTCTTCTCATCAAAAGAATCATGTTGTGTTAGGGCTGAGAGGCACATCAGAGAGCATTCAGTTCAGCCCATTATGGTGAAACCAAGAACGTATAAGTGACTTACCCAAGGTCGGGCAGCCTGTCTATAGTAAATCTGGGGCTAGAATTCACATCTCTTGACTCCAAATCCAGTGATCTTTGCAGCATCTCAAAATCCTTTTTTGAAAGGCCCGACAGTCTTCCATTCCATGTTAAACATAAGAATTTAAGGGAAGGACCCTGAGAGAGAGAGAACACACTGGGCAACCTTCCCAGAAGCAACTGACACAAGCTCATTTTCCAAGGCCTGGGGGCCTGAGAAGGGAGGAAATCCCTAGAGCAGGGCTTCTCTGACGAGCTCAGTGAGGAGAATCAGATTTGATTTTAATTCTTTTAAAATTTCCAATCTATTGCAGATTAATGGTTTTATGAAGTACAATAAAAAGAAGGAAGCAGTGTTTGATAGCTTTGAAACCTTCTGACTCAAGTTCAGCTCTTGCCTCATCCCAGACCAGTAACAGTTTGAGGACCACACTCTGGAAACCACACTTTGAGCCATATTGATCTCATCCATACACTGGCATTGGCATGAAGGATACATGCCAAAATAGGAGGCCAGAAGCTCGGAAGACCACGGCAGGAAACAAGCCGCTGGCGGGCTCCCACTGCCACAGTGGCCCCCAGCGAATCTCCAGTGAATGCGCCCACGGCCAAGGGGACACTTGGAGCTGTTCAAGCTGCAGCATTGCTGCCTCCGGCAAAACCCTAAAGCCTCTGACAATATCACCGAGGATCTTCACAGACCAACTTTTTAAAACAGCGCTTCTACCAAAAAGGAGGCACAGTTTCATGTGAGGACAATTAGATCTGTTGTGTCACTACCTTGTAACCTTCTTAAAGGACAAGTGCTATCTAACCAAGGCTGAGTTTGTAATACCTTTGGAGGACTGGGCATGAATAAAGGATCCTGACACCATGAAATGACAGTGACAGGAGTTGACACATCAAGAATCTTAGACTTAGAAGAACCTAGAAGACCATCTGCCTGAAGCATGAATTATCTTACTCAGCTTTGTCTCGAGCAACAACAGAGTCATGGTGAGGATGGCCCCACTGTGCAAAGGAAATGGGACAGAGGAATGGAAATTGCTGAAAATCAGAACCTTTGCAGAGTAGTATCCACGCTGCATGTAGCTTGAGGCCACACAGAAGCACCAGCAGGAAAACCCACACTGCCGCACACACCATACCCGACCTCACCCTAGAGCCTTCCTTAAAAACTGGTTTATGTGGAAGTAATGTCAAATTTATAAAAAAGTACAAGAACATTACAGATAATACAACATACCCTTTATTCAAATTCACCTATTGTAGTAATTTTGCCCCATTTGATTTTGATGTTATACTCTTCTGCCTTTATCTGTGTGTGTGTGTGTGTGTGTGTGTGTGTGTGTGTGTGTGTGTGTGTGTGTGTGTGTGTGTGTGTGTACAGAACCAGTTGAGAGTAAGCTGCATGCACCATTGCCCTTTTATCTTATATGGTACAGTGTATGTTTCCTAAGGATAAAGATATTTTCTTACAGAACCACAGAATATTACCAACTATGGTAAACTTCACATTGATCTAATAGCTTCATCTAACCTACCAAATTGGATTCTAATCTTGTTGACTGGCCCAATAATGTTCCTTTCTTCCCACCCCAGAAAAGATCCTTCACACTTAGTTGTCATGTCTCTATTTAGACTTCTTTAACCCGGAAGGATTACAGACCAGTTTCATTTTGTTGAATGCTATTTGCAAGGAAATTGCCAGTAGTCTTAAAGGAAGACATGGAGCTATCAGACGCACAGAGGTCCTGCTTGGCTGCCATCCTGGGTTTGGGGGCACACTGCTGTGTTTTCAGGAAGTTTCTGTTTGAATGAGGTCTTCCTGGTGCTCCCATAGACTAAAACCCTCCTGCAGTGGTCCCAGGGTATGCCGAGTTCCACACATACTGAGGTCTCCTCAGTTTCCTTCATATTTGACCATTCTTGGGACAGCGAAACTGGCCACAGAGGTGTGATGGAGTAAGAGTGGGCCCACGGCAGCTAAGTAACCAGATTCAATCACTACAGCGCACTTATTGGCACACATCTTAATTAGGTTTTAATGCAAGTAATTTGATAACAACTCCTGGCCATCCACTACAGAACTGTCAATGCTGAAAGCTTTTTATTTAGCTCCTCTTCTGCCTAAACCAAGGCAGCCTCCCTGCTGACCCTTGTCAAAGAACCCCATCTGCTGGTTGCCACGGTAACTGAAGGCGACCAATTGAGCTGAACAGAGTGACTCAGAAATAAAATCTGCAGCCAAAGGAATTCTGCAAAGAGCAATAAATCATTTAGTAAAAGGGGTCCTCCACACAGTGATGAGTGTTGGGATAATATGATGGCATAACTCTTCCAGCTAGAGGGTCCATGACAGATCCAAGTGATTAGACCTGCTGGAGGTTCATTTGGTTTCTACTGGGCTCCAGCAGCAGACGGGATGGAGCCTGCCCAGTTGTGTGCCACCGTGGAAGAAGGAATAGGCAGAGTCCATTTTTAATATTTGGGCTGCAAAATTTTGATATTTAATGAGTGGCAAGAGAACCAGTCTAGGCTTCCAACACTCCTTCCTCTGTTTTTCAAAAGTAGCACTCGTTCTGTGAATGCCCCGCTGTGGCCCAAAACCACCTTGAGCTTTGAGGAAGGTGACAAAGGACAAACACCAAGATGGCTTTTGGAACATGCCAGTTTACCACCATCTCTCATCAACTTTCAGGAGTTCCAACCAGAAACCCTCTATGTGCACAAGCCTTGCATCCTTGTGAAAGCAGGGAGAGCCTGGGACTCAACTCAGAAGGCCCAGAGGACCTCCCAGAATGGTCTGAGAGCGGCCAAGGGCTTTACCTCTCCCCAGGACTGGGTTACTGTTGCTTATAAAGCATGATACACATCCTTCCTACATTAAGATTTCCTAAGTAAGCGGCACCAGAGGGAAGGGGGGGCAGAGGCCTTCCTGGGAGCTGCTCCCGGTGACAGTGCACAGTGGCCCCTCACGGCACAGGCCATGGGTCCCAGTTACGCCTGCTCCTGGTGAGCACCTGCTGGTAGACTAGGAAACCCTTGCAGGCAGTGGAAAGACCCCAGCCTCAGACATGCTAAATCTTCCAGACAGCGTTCACTGCTGTATGCCGTGTCTTGGCTGTGTTGGGAGAAGCAAGACTTAGTGGCAGGAGAAGCAACTGCCCTGAGAGCAAAGGACAACAGGAGAGGGGCTGCAGGACAGAGCTTAGGGCCTGTGCGTGTCTGGAGGTGGCCTGCCCTGCCAGCTCCTCTCCTCCCAGGCTGAATGCCACCTCCTACAGAGGTGCATTGGCAGGATCCAGACATTCTCCCAAACCCTGACCCACATGGCAATGGGGTACCCGATTACTAAGTCATCCCTAGAGATAATTTTCTGTTTCAAAAAGAGCAACTGCTAAACAGAAGGTAGATTTCCCCCCCATTCTAAATGGTGCCAATAAAATGATTCAGTCTCAGAGTTTAGTGAAATTCCGTTATCGGAGTTAGAAGCGGCTGTGCGTGCTAAGGGCGAGCCTCCCCCGTACTCAGCCAGTCCGGGGAGCGCATCTAGCCGAGCGCTCCGCTGCCACGCTGCGTCCCGGGAGCCCCCAGCCCGCCTTCCACCCCGCGCTGGGCAGCTGCGCTTCTGCAGGTGGAACAGACCGCAGGGTTCCACGTGCGCCGCCCGCACGCCAGCACCTGCTCTCCGGCCACCGCGGAGCGCTCCAGGCAGGAGACGCCCCTCTCCCTCGCCGGCCAGGCTGGCCTCCGCAGCCAGCCCCCAGCGCCGCCGGGCGGTGCCCGGTCCTCTCCGCCTCCCGCCCACCCCGACTTCCCGGCGGCTGCTTCCTCTCTGGATACTGGGCCCGGGGTCGGCCGAGCCCCGCAGCCCCGTGAGAGGGCCGGGAGCCCGCACCTGCAAGGCGGCCGGCCGGGGCTGGGGGAGGCTGGGTGCGGAGCATCTGGCTCAGGCGACCCCGCGGGGACTCGCAGGGCCTCTGGGCTTTGGCAGAAGGAGAGGATTAAACCGAGATGGCGGTTGAGAGGAGGAGATGGGTGAAAGCTTCATTAACTCTATGCTCATGTCTCAAGTTCTTTCCCCTGAGAAGCAATGAGTAAAAAGGTTGATTTTCCCGCGATGGGAAAGGTGCTGCGTGATTACATTGGCTTTTCTTACCTTTTAATTCCTTATTTGTAAACAGATGAATCATTGTTTGTCAATGATCATGGAGGACTCAAATTTTAGTAAACAGGAAAAAAGAATCTTGGCTAAGAGGCCAAAAAAACATTGCCACCCATTTAAATTTCTATGTTAGTGATTAAGCTTCTCATGTGACTTAATTGAAACTGGCAAGGATCTTAAGAACGCAAAGAAGTGAACATAAAATGGTGCTGGACATGACTGTATCCCCCTCAACCCTCCTCCAACAATCAAACTCATTTTTAAGACCAATCCTAAAATGTGCCATAAAAAAACAGGGCTTCCTGATTCCACAAAAATATTTTCAGTAAGTACTGCTTTATGACAGTTGTTCGTACTTGAATTCCTTTTCCTTCTTTACAAAGTTACCATTTAGTTTCACTTCTGAGCCCTACTTCCAATTCTTTGTCTCTGCTCACTCTCCCGCTTTCTCCTCCATATTTCAATTCCCAGACACTCTTGAACTTTTGCACACACTGCCAGTTTGAGCCTGCACGGAATAATCAGTATATTAATTCCACTCGGAGACAGTGAGATTTTTCTAACACAATCTGCCCAACCTGAACTCTTTCCTTCAGAAACACTTTGCCTTTAAAAAGAAACTTCCCAGCATGAACCTCATAAGAAGCGACATGTAACAGACAGTGCATGTGGCGCTGGGCATGCAGCTCAGAATTAAAAGAGAATTTTTTACTTTGTTTCTTCAGTGCCATGTGCATAATGTACATGTGGATGAAACTGACATCAGACATTTAAAGCAAAAAGGGGTGGGGGGAGGGGGATGTGATGGTGGCGGGAAAGAGAGAGAAAATATGTTGATAAAAACAGTAACTTCTGTTAATCTACATTTTTCAGTCACTGTCTTAATTAAGAATGATGGAAAATATGTTGCAGTTTAATTGCATTGTTTCAAGAAATTCTAAGGCTGACAAATTTGGGACCATGTACACTTGGAAGGTAAAAGGGATTAAAGTGGTGATTTCTTCCAATTGGTGGATAACAATCAAAATTATGCTTTCTATAGACACCCCCCACCCCCGCACAGATCCTCAACTCAGAAGACAAAGTAAGAATATCCTAGCACTTAACATGTTCAGCATGAAATGAGCTCTGAAAATTTTAAAAAGTGTTTAAAAACCTACGTATATGAGATAAATTTTAAATACAAAGACTTCACACAGGAGAAACAGTACTTTCTCTGAAATTTCTGGTTGACATTTATGCTTGCAGAAAATATTTATGAAGGAATTTGGTAATAATCTTCAAATGATTTTCAGATGGCCTTAAGATAATAAAAGTTGTTTGTCGGAGTCAGTTTGAAGACACCTGAGATTTCTAGACTCGTGCCCTTTTCTCCTACTGAAGTTCAGTCATACATTCTCCAGGTTTTGTTTCTTTTTTTGAGGAAGGCTTTGCACTGGTCCACAGAAAATCAATTAGAATGTATTTTCATTGTTTGAAGTGCCTCTGAGGGAAGCTGCAGCGTACATGACAGCTTCCTATTTCCCACAGCTGACCATGGGTAACTCATTTTTAACCTGGATGCTGCATTTCTTACTTGCTCCCATTTTTGGGGCCCTGGGCAGTTGGGGTCATTGCCTGTGAGAAAGGAGGAAGTGACTCAGGGAACGGGATGCCCTCTGCTCCCATGGCATGTAGCACAAACCACGGACTGACCTCTTTCTCCAACCCTGGACTTAGAAACAAACAACCAAACAAAAGCACCCACCAGGTACTGACCAGCTACTCTCAGGGACTCAAACTCATGACTTAATTCAAACTGGTTTGATGATTTCGTCAGATAAATGGACGGTTCCTTTGAATCAACTAGCCATTTTATCTTCCATCAAGCACAATGTATGATACACCTGGAGCCTCAAGCTTTGTTTGCCATCCCAGGGAGGAGGCCGACCTAACAATTTTAGCAGCTAAAGACGCTGCACTGCGTGTGCAGTGTCCCTGAAACATCAACAAAACAAGATCTGTTAGTCCTAAAAGGCAGCGGAAATGTCCAGAGCTTTCCTAAGAGAACAAACTCGCCAGATCTGTTTTAGCTGCGAAGTCTCACTGCTTCTTCCACCTCCAGCCTCCCGAAATAAGAATGGCCTGAGAACTGACCACAGTTGAAATACTGCCCATGTGATACCAGTCTCACAGTGTTTCTTCAATTTACAGTACATTAATACAGTATTTAAATTATGTATTAGAGAGTAGAATCCTGAGGTCTCAAATTGCTGAGTAAATGGTACATGTGACCTAATAGTCCAATGCTTTTGCTAGTATGAAATTAGAGTTATTTTTTTTAATGCCGCACATGAGGTCCAAAATAGTGACAGTACGTATTTCTCATGTGCTCCACACCTGGGACCACATAAACTCTCAATTAAGTCATTAAGAAATGAAAGTTTTTCCATCTCCTGAGGTTTCTGGGAATTCTGATGGGTAGGTACACCCTCCTTTCACCTCCAACCCCCAATAGCAGGGCAGGCTCCTCCGAAAAGGCATTTGTCAAGAGGCACCAAAGTCTGGCCTGCTGAGCCTGGACCCCCTGTGGAGGGCTGAGGAAGAGGACACAGAAGAGGAGGGGGCATTAATTACCAGATTAGGCAGAGAGTAGAGTTCAGGCGGACACAGGCAGCCAGAACCCAAGAGCGTAGTAAGTTGAAAAGTTCCGAGTCAAGTCTTAGAGTTCAAAGAACATTAAATGAAGAATACATAATGCTGGGGGAGAAAAGCGAAGCAGTACCTGCCCGAGGGCCAATTGCCTCTCCAGCAGCGGCAAGGCTGTTCCCGGGCTCTCAGGACCATTTGTTCCATTACACAATCTCCTGAAGCCATTTAGAGAGAGCTCAAACAACTGCCTGTACCAACACGACACATGGCTTCCCATCCCGACTCTTTGCTAATCCAGACGCTCCAACCATCTTTCCTTAAGATGCCATATGGTTGGCAGAAGCCTGTAGATCTAGCAGCACATCTGCTTGTACGTTTCTTCTTCCCTCCATCCCCCCAACAAAAGAGGGGTAGAGAGGCAGACGGAGGGGACAGCATGCTTATATACCTCTGCCTATATAGATATTTCTTCTTAAGCACTCCAAACTAAAACTACAAAGAGATGACCAGGAATTATTCAGGGCTCAATCATTTTTAACTAGAGAACAAAATTTTTTTTTTTTTTGCTTGTTGATGCTGTAAAAACAAAGAGTGGACAGCCTCCTTCCTCCCAAGGATGGTGGCTCTAAAATCACTTCAGAGCTCTCTCCCTCTGGGAATCCTTGTGATGTTTCCTTGCCACAGGAGGGGGACAGCATCCTTGCCTGAATCTATCTCTTTTCTTTTCGGTCGAGGAAGACAGACAAGCTGAGAAACTAGCAGATACCCAGAGCCTGCTTTGTTAGCAAGCACAGCACGGCTGTATGCTAATGAGTCGGCACCGACACAGGGCTTTTTTGGTATGATGAGCAAAGATTGTTGACACCATCGAAATCCTGGCTCTCCTGGCCTGTGAGTGCATGGGCTGCCTCCTTGGAATCCAGCCCCCAGTGAGACAGGCTGCAAAAAAAAAAAAAATCTACTCTCCTAATGACTGAAATCTGGCCATTTGTAACTTAGAGCAGTTGGGAAAAGTGGGGGCAGTAGAAAAATATTTCATCAGGCCAGGGATCAAAAACACACAGGTGAAAAGTATGGGTTTCTTCTGAACTAGAAGTGAAACCTGGCGAGCACATGTGAGTGATGAAGGCCAGGATGCCGGCTTTAGGGGTGAAAACCCAAAAGGTGGAGTGAGGGGGATTCTGAGGGCCTAGCCCTGTCAGGGCAGCTGCGCACTTGTTCCACACCTGGGCAGAAGGCACTGCACACCTGGGCCAGCCTCCTGGGTGGCATCATCTCAGTCACAGGTGACTGATCTCCCTGCAAATCTGTTTAGACCTCGTGTTGGTTAACCAGACATGGTTTTTCATGTGTGTGGAATTATGATCCAGCGGAAAAGAAAAGCAAATATTCTACTGTTGCTTTTTTTTTTGTAACAAAGAAGGGTGAAAAGGGAAGTGACATGTTTTGAGTATGGTGCACGTTATCTGAAATACCCCTCTCCTTGCCCAGAAACTCTGAGAGATGGGCATTATTATGCCCATTTAATAGATGAGGAGACTGAGGCTTAGAAGATTAAAACACACACACACACTTTGGCAAAGCCCTGTAGCTAGGAAGGGCCCAAACTGAAAAGCTCATGTCTATCCCCCTACAATACGCTAGGTTCCAGATGCACACATGCGTGCGTCGGCAGATACATTACCTCATGAATATGCCCAGGGTCCAATATGCCAATCTGAGCAGATCACTGTTAGCTGGTGAGCAATAAGCTAGTTATCATTAGTATGCAGGCAGGGGCATCAAATTGTAAATTTGGTTTACTTGTAATCCACAATATGAATGAAAATTCATGGAACTGAAATGTAAAAACATGAGGAGTGACTGAAAAAGCATTGAAAATTATAATAAAAATCAGAATTTTTCCATTCAAAAAAGTATGCCCTTCAAATTATTCACCTTCAGGACAGACAGCATGTGTATTTCAACCACATGGCCATTGCCTAGGACTCTGCTGACATGTTCTTTTATCTGGAACTGCCTTCATAGCCAAGGACTTAGTGGCACAAATATCTTCTGTAGGTAGCTACATAATAAATTTGTGAGTATATATTAAGTATGTTTCATCAAAATCATAATTTTAACAAAAAAAAGCATGCAGTGGATGCTATACTACTCAAAAATGACACATCAGCCTAAACTAGATAATATGAGCCCAGTTCAACCAATAATAAAGTCAACAAACTATTATTAGCAATTCTCAAGGTTATCATCATTGATACATGGCCATGTAGAAGGATGAATTTGCATTTAAAATAAAACAGATCTGGGTTGAAATCTGAGCATGATCCTAAGCAAATCCTTGTAAGCCTGTTTCTTCACTGGCTATATAAAATAATACTACATCCCTCACAGGATTGTTATGAGAATTAGCATACAAAGTGGCTGGCACGGAGTAGATCCTCAGTAAATAAATACACAATCACTATTATTTTCCTAGAGTGCTTCAGAGTGCTTTTCACATACATTAGCTCAGCAAACTCTGAAGCCCAGCTCTGTTATGTAGGAAGTATTCCTTCAATCTAATGAGTGAGGTGATTGAGATTCAACAATAAAAATAACAAAAGCAATAAACAATATGTACTGAGCCCTTTCTATGTGCAGTTACAATGTTAAATGCTTTTTCAGCCATTTTATTTTTATTAATTTTTTTTAGAGACAGGGTCTCCCTCTGTCATGCAGGCTGGAGAGCACTGGTGTGAATACAGCTCACTGTAGCCTCAAACTCTTGGGCTCAAGTGATCCTCCCACCTTGGTCTCCCAAAGCACTGGGTTTAAAGGTATGAGCCATTGCATCTGGCCCCATTTTAAAATCTTAACATAAGGCTGAGCACGGTGGCTCATGCCTGTAAACCCAGCACTTTGGAGGGCTGAGGTGGGTGGATCACCTGAGGTCAGCAGTTCAAGACCAGCCTGACCCAGATGGTGAAACCCCGTTTCTACTAAAAATACAAAAATTAGCCGGGCGTGCTGGTGCACACCTGTAGTCCCAGCTACTCGGGAGGCTGAGGCAGGAGAATTGCTTGAACCTGGGAAGCGGAGGTTGCAATGAGCCAAGATCGCACCACTGCACTCCAGCCTGGGTGACAGAGCGAGACTCTGCCTCAAAAAAAAAAAAAAAAAATCATAACATCAACCCTTTGAAGAAGGTATTGATAATATTATATTATCCTCATTTTACGGACAGGGTAACCGAAGCTAATAGATGCTACAGTATCTCGCCTAAGTTCACATGGGTAGTAAGTGGTAAAGCTGGAACACAATCCCAGGTCTGTCTTCTAAACCCATTATCATAGCAATGCTCATAAAATCCTGTGCCCTTTGGTCCATACAACATTGTTCTTGGGTGGAACTCACCTAAAGCTACCGGGCATTGACAAGGAAGTTCTGTAGCACAAAAATCCTTGTCCTTACCACGTTACTGCGTAAACTCTACAGAGTCCACAGTTCAATCATCCTACGAATGTTGACACACACTCATACATGTGTATGAACGCTGGGTGCTCCCTACAGCATAGTTAAAAACAAAGGCAGTGTTCTTTGTAAGATGGCAGGACATGATACATGCATTTCAATACTTCACAAATATACACCAACAAAGCTGTCATTATATATGTGGAATCTGATTTAACATCACTAAAATTGTCAGAAACTTCTTATCAAGAGAATAGTATTTCAGTAAAAATGAACTATCCATAGAAGTCTCCCAAATCAAAATTATTTGCAAGGGATGCTAGAACATTTGGAGGCTGCTCATCAGATGCTGACATGAAGAAATGCAAATGGGTGGAACTGAAATCTGGATTTGTGGTGCACATATGTGCTCAGCAAGACAACTCTCTCCGAATACAGCCTCTGGGCTTCCCTTGTGAACTCCCCTCTTGTTTCTGCTGAGAGAGACAAGGATGCTGTCATCTCAGGTGGGTCTCACTCCCATTCCGCTCGCTCCCTCACTGTGTCTCCTATCTGATTGGAGCTGGACTGATTGCCATAAGCCAAGTGTCTCTCACTGGTTCTCACCTCTGGTACCGCAGCTTCCACATTCCTGATTCCTCTGCTGACTTCAATCCAGTTCAAAGTGGAACAGGGAACAGGATTTAAAATAGACAAACAGGCCCAGTGCAGTGGCTCATGCCCTGTAATCCCAGCACTTTGGGAGTCTGAGGTGGGCAGATCACCTGAGGTCGGGAGATTGAGACCAGCCTGCCCAACATGGAGAAACCCCGTCTCTACTAAAAATACAAAAAATTAGCTAGGCATGGTGGTACATGCCTGTAATCCCAGCTACCCAGGAGGTTGAGGCAGGAGAATCGCTTGAACCCAGGAGGGGGAGGTTGCAGTGAACCGAGATCGCACCATTGCACTCCAGCCTGGGCAACAAGAGTGAAACTTTGTCTCAAAAAATAAAATAAAATAAAATGACAAACAAATGAAAGCCTTTGCTATCCCTCCAACACTTCCGGATTCATAAATCTTGGATCACATAATCAGTCAATGGTCCATAGCAGTGTCCAAGAGGGTCCGGGTGCAACAGGTTGTGAATGGAGATGTGTTACTTGAACGTTAGTGCAGTTTAGGCACAGAGTGCCCCACAGGTTTCCAACTTTAAGGGACTAAATCATGAAGGCAACTAGAAAGGATTCTGGAATATAGCATTAGGAAGTGGCACTCCTGTCCCTCAAGAGTGGAGACCTGCATATTAACTGTTCCACTGAAAGTGAGACCTGATTCCCCAGTGACAGACACCATCAATTATTTGCCTTTCATTAACTTAATAGGCTGGAATAGTCCTGGATTTTACCACAAAAACAGAAATTTTTTATTCTAACTTTGCAAACAGTATAGGCAAAATGAACTTCCCCTGCTGTCCGGACCTGAGTGCCTTTCCCTAGTCAGCTTGTCCACTCTGAATGGGACCTGTGTAACATCTCCTCCCCCAGCATAATACACTCTGATTTCCTATTACAGGCTGTTTCCTATGTGGGCACTTTAAACAACTCCCCTAGCTAATGTTTGTTGAGTACTTACTATGTGCCTGCACTGTTGCTAACATTTCTGTGTAGTAACTCATTCAATCCTTGAAAGAAGCCTGTGACACGGGTAACACAACTGTTATAATTTTACAGATGAAGACATTTAGGCCCATGTTAAGTAGCTTGCCCCAAAATCGCACAGGACAGAAACAGCAGAGACAGGATCTGAACTTAAACTGTCTGGGTTCAGAACACACACTTTTAACTACTTTTCTAGCCAATGAATCTCAGGCATTAAGTAGGAAAGGTTATGAGGCCCAGCCTGCCAGCCATGGGAATCTGTGACATTTATCCTCTCTGGGCCTGAATTTCTTCAAAGGAAAATTTAATGTTAACAATACTTCTACCTATGTTGCAAGGTTGTTAGAAGATCACCTATATCAAATAAATCAAATATTGATAGATATCAAATGCCAGTTCTCACCACCATCTTCATCAGAGCCTCATAAACTGCCGTCCTTCGGGTGTTAACTGGGGCCCCCAAAATGAAAAACCAAAGTCCTTGGCTTTGCCAGTTAAATACGGGAGCAAAGACTTGCTCATATTGCATTGGTATTTCAATGCTTTTACCAAAATGGTCTCAGATGAGTTGAATAAGTAATGAAGTTAGCCAGCCCCACTAAGATAGAGAGTGACAGTCTGCCCCAGAATAGGGTTTGGAAAAATGAGTGGTATCTTCTCTTCAGAAAGCCCTGAGGTCATGCTAGGCATCTGCCTGTGGTACATCAGGATATTGAAAATAATGCCAGACAACAGACTGGACACAGCGAACATGATGAAAAGGCAGATGAGATCATACATTAAAAAGAAATGCTGCCTTTCTGTTAGAGACAGAAAAAAATTGTTAATACAAATGAACAGCTGTTTGGGAAGAAAACATTATTTCCCAAACCCAGACAAAGCTCTATTTATTACATTTCAGAGACATTTAAATTATAGTGTCTGAAAAGCGATCCTATCATGGGTATCTGTGACACCTAAATTATCCGAAAATCTGAAAGGTTAAGCCGAAACAGAGGCTGTGTGAAAGACTGACATAGAGAAAGTTCTTTTTTTCTCAAAGGATGAGGTGAATAAATCCTTTGCATGGGATAACTGGGTGAGTGCTAAGTTTCAGGACTGAACTTTCTGAATCTCCAACAGAACAGTACATTCATAATTTATTCAAAGACGTTAATGTATGCTATTCCAAAATTCTAAATGCAAAATTCACTACTTCCATTGGCCTGGTGATATTCCTGTGTTCACACTGGTTCCCCTGGCCCTCTACTGCCTCTAGCTCCAGGCTGGTCTCAGGTGCTCCACAGAAGGCCTGGTTGCGCCTCTGTGCCCACAGTGCCAGGCCAGGCCTGTCATGGGAGGCGTGGGGCATGGCAGCCACTGAGGTAGGTCTGGGTGTGAATTTGTTCTCACCAGTCCTGACCCTCCCTAAAGAGACCATGACTCACCCATGCCTTTCCCTTGGGGCAGCATGCACCCAGCCATCTCTAGGCATTTCTAGAGAGTAAACTGTCACACTTTAGTAAAAAAATTCTGGCTAAGGAGAAAGAAAACTGTATTTAGTTGGCCCTAGGAAAAGTGAAATGACGATCAGATGATCACCTGGGAATCACTGCTGTAGCCCAGGGCAGATGTAATGCTGTACCTCTGTCCAGTCAATTCAATTAAAATGCAGACTTTAGAATGCAAAAACAACATAGAGAAGAATTCTCAAGTCTATAATCACCTGTGACATGTACTGATGCTTTCAGTCTAGGTTTCCTCACAATAGGGCGACCAGGACTTGAATGCCAGTGGTCACCCAGCAGGAGTCTGGCTCACCCTAAGCAAGCATGCTTGCCTGCCTGCCTTTTTCCTTCATCACCTCCTTGTTTAGTGTTCTGCCTTACCTCCTACACACCTCACAGGGTGTTGTACAGCTTAGTTAGTTTTCGAAGGCTTGCAATTTTTCTGATGAAAGGTGTTATGGTGTTATGTAAATATACAGTACTATTTTGTCTTTATTCCAGCAATACTGGTTTGAAATAGTTCAGTGTGTGTAAATATGTGTAATAATGTGTATTAATTTGATTTTTTTTAGCAATTCCTTGGCATCCCAGTTAACGAAATGGCAGCAACCTTACCTGCCTGATGAAATATTAAGTATAGTTTCAGAAAACTATTAATTGGTCTTTGTTCCTTTCAAATCAAATGCTAGCTATATTAGTCTGCTAAGCACTTGTAATCATCCGCTTCAATACTATACAGAATTACTAAGTTGTGACCTCCCATGAATAAAAACAGAGGTATACGCAAAGGTTAAAGTTTATAACATAGCAATTAGCCCATCCCAGAGGATGGGAACAAGCGTATAAGCTCCCCAAAAACAATTCACCCAACTGGAAAACCTAAGCGTACAACATTCAGCAAAAGCACCACCAATGCCACCACGTGCTTCAAACTGTAATTTACAAAAATAAATATCACTTTTAGGATCAGGTGTCAAACAGGGCCATGTTAATTTTGACAGCCACTTTTGTTTCCCCCTAGGAACACCATTTCATTGTACCATGTTAACAATTTTGGGGTCAAGAGAACCTGAGCACAGCAGCCCAACTTTCTACGCAGGCCTCTGAACGAAGGGTTATTTTCAGCCTTCTCTCTAGCCAATGGCACCTACCTTGCTGACTCTCACAGGAACACTCAGAGTTCACATCTACCCCTTGGATGGGTATTTCCAAGAGATTTTATTATTTAAATGGTCTAAGTGGGTATGTGCCCTATCGGCAGAATGATGTCATTACCTTCCCTATCAGAGATGCTGGAGGACCACCCATGCCAACAGAGTCAAAGGCACAGGATCTGGACTTGTCATAAAGTCCAGAGCTAACATTCAAGTGCATCAGGGAGCTAACTTTTGAGTGCAGGAGGCAGACAGTCACAGTGCACTGTGGTAAGAGCCATGTGTGGAGCAGAGAAGAAGGAACAGGTCAGCATGAGGAGACCAGGAGGGGCTCTGTGGAGTGACAACAAACTCCCCATAAAGATGGGGAGAAGATATCAGTGGACTACTAAAAAACCTCAAGAAACTAATCACACGGTGGAGTTAATGAGTAACATTACCATAGATAACATTTTTGTCACATATATTATTTTTCCCTCCCAAGATAAAAATCTGCCTTTGGACCCATGATGTGAGTGGATTGTGCTGTACTAGGCATTATAGGAAATGACTTCTGTCAGGCTGGTCATGGGGCTGGAGAGCCACAAGAGCAGTCCTGCTGGCTGGCTGGGCAGTCAGGAGGTCCAGCAAGCCACAGAACCATGTGCTGACACTGGGAAGGACAGGACTGTCAGCCAGAAGTCATGTGCTTCTTCTCATTTTGGGTCTTAAGTCTAAAATGGTTTTCTAAAGTGCGTAATCCAAAAAAACATTAGAAGAGAAAGGGCCTTATTCTCCTTTGCATACACTGCATCTCCTGAGGCATCAAGTATTGCCACTCCACAGAGCCCCTCCTGGTCTCCTCATGCTGACCTGTTCCTTCTTCTGCGCTCCACACGTGGCTCTTACCACAGTGCACTGTGACTGTCTGCCTCCTGCACTCAAATATTAGCTCTTTGAGAGTCAGGACTGAATCCTGCTGGGACCATAGCACCTAGCACAGTGTCCAACACACACAGGTGTTGAATGAAAGAATGCATTTTTAAGAACGGCATCAGTGGACCTGACTGGGTTTGGAAAGCACCTATTGGCCTGAGATCAGATGTCCTCACAGGGTAAGGGTAAAGATTTATTTATCTTTTTAAATAGATGGCTTTCAAAGAATCACTGACAAAACCATTTCTACCTTTGGTTGAAGTAGAGAGTTGGTTGCATGTGTGGCAATCATCTACTTTTTTTGCCTTCCAAGGAGACTAGGTTTTTTTTTTTTTCTTTCCTTTTTTGCCAAAAGAAAACTAGATGAGAGAAGGCAAACGCCTTGGTGCAGAAAAGGCCTTGGGGACTTTCTAGGTAAACAATTTCACTGGCAGCAGCTGAGGACCCAACAGCACTATGATTTTGCTAAAGCTATTTAAATGCAATGCACACATGGATGCTTGCATCTTCTAGCTGTAGAAAAGGTAGGAATTTTAAGGTAATGTAAAAAAATACAACATGAATTTATTCTACTCTTCATGTATTCATTTGTGCTCAGCAAGTATTTTCTGAGCACCTACAGTGTCTTCTGTACTGGGTACTGGGATACAGGGGAGAACAAGACAGCCAAGATTTCACTCCAAGGAGGATGTGTAGTTGTTAGCAAGATCACATTTGTGAGAGGGATGTGTGTATGACAGTGTTAGGAGGGACACCTCCCTGGTCACTATCCTTACCTTCATAGCCACACAGCCCCTTACCTAAAAAGAGACTGCTTTCTGTCATGTCTTTATATGCATGGGATGACTTTTGCTGTCATTTGTTTATTGAGGGTTATTTTTAGAGACAGAGATGATAAGAATGAGAACACTAGAGCTCACCACCCCACAGATTCCTCCTCTTCTAGATCACGCATACCAGCTTGTGCAGTTGGGTAGCCAGGTGACTGAGTTCTGGAAAGTGGGGAAGGACAGCAAGCAATGGGCTCACTCCTCAGCCTGGCCCCAAAACCTTTCCTGCAACTCCCTTCATTCTCTCTTTGCTACACTGATGCAGGGTTGAGAAGTGGTGGAGAGAGGTTAAGGTAAAGTGAAATGTTAAAGAACCCATGGGATAAGATCCATGTTTCACTTACCTGAAGTCCAAGTACCTCTTATAAGCTCTGACCACAGTGGCTACCAAAATATATTAGGTATTGGCCCTTCCCCTCAAAGAGGTCATGACCCATTCTGGCCTGGCAAAGACCTTTGCACATGGGAAAAAGCAGTAAATATGTGTGGGAGGGCTGTGGGCCGGTGGACGTGAATCTTAGAATCTAGAAGAGGAATTCATTCGAGAAAACATCTCCCTTGACTGTAAGGCATTACATAGTATTGATTTTTTAAAATGTACCATGGTACATTTAGATGCACCAATAGTCCAGAAATAAGGAATGGGATGAAAATGAAACAGACTGCCTCAGTGGTAACAAAGGTTCCAATGAAATAAACGTCGGAACTCAGCAGAACGGTCATGTAGCTCAACTCTGGCTGGCTGTGCCAAGAAAGAGAAAACATCTCTCGTAAGTGCACATTTTTTTGAAAATGAAGAAAATGGACTTCTGGGACCTCTGGAAGACTCTGAAAGTCATGCCACAGACACAGTTACAAGGAGCTGATAATTCCTCAAAACGTTGCTGCAGGATTAAAGCAAATACTTCAGAGGCCACTCTCCCAACACAGAACTCATGGGACCTCAAGGTCAGCGACACCTTTCAGAGCACAGACTGGAACAGTCAGAGTGACCCAATGTACTTTCCCTTTGATCAACCTTATATTTGACTGCATTTTAGTAAATTATCCATGTAGTTGTATTTTGACAGCTCTCTTTACAGCAGTAAAACAAAATGTGTGCATCGCAAATGGCAAAGATTCAAATTTCAGCTATGTTTATCCAAAATAGCACTGAACTGCTTCTGTACTTATGCTATACTGCCTACAGCTTTATGGAAGGGAAGACAGATGGGATGAATTTAGCAGGGAAACAGCTGTGGCTTGAAGAAGAGACAAGCAAAAGTTTTGCTATCAGGCTTCATTATGTATCAAGGTACCAGTAAAATGTGTACCGTAAGGCAGCCAAAAAAGTGTTTTTCATTTGACTAGTGATAATTACCTTTTCTCAACAGCTGACAATGTTCTAAGTAGCATTAAATAGGTATAATAATTAAGCAGTAAGATACAAGTGTCAGTGCCTTGCTGGGAACTGTGGGTTCCTTCAGATGTGCCGGGAGGCACAGGCTAAGAGGCCACAGACCTCCAGCAGCTGAGAAAGGGAACAAGCCTAACACGCTGCTGTCAGGAGTGCCACAGGCAGGAAAAGGAGAAAAAGCTACACAGGGAGGAGGGAAGCTGGGACTTACTGGTGTGACCACGACATTTACTGAAACAAAGTTAAGTCAATGCTCATCTCCAGAATTTCCATCTCTTTCTTAATAAGAAACATGCATCAGTCACACCTCGCTCTAGTCAGCTAGGGCGGCTCTACCTAGAGCTTGTGAAAATGGAAAATTGGGCTTTTTGTCCCCGAATCATCTTTAACCATGTTAAAATGTCCAATCGGATGTTCTCCAAGACAGACTGCTTCAACTTTCTGCAAACAGGAAATGTCCAGTTTTGACACGGCTGGCATGGTGATAGTCACGTTGTAAGTTGAGTGGATTGGGAGTGGCTGTTCCCTGCCGGCACCAGTTCCATTCCTGCAGGTCGCCTCAGGGAAAGCTGACAAACACGCCACCGGAGTCCTCTTGTAGATCCTCCAGAGAAAGCAGTGCTGGCTACATACACTTCGTGTTTAAAATAAGAAATCATCCATTTTGTGGAAAAAATTGTGCCTCTTTTACCTCAGTAAAGGCTTCTATATTGGGTGACGAAATAATAATTCAGTGTATGAGCATTACTGACACCTGATAAATTGTTCTAATAAATAGATTCTTTACAAATCTAATGTATGTCACACTGGTGAATAACATCATGTTCCACTCAGATCAATAACATTAATATTGCCGTGGTAACAGAAGGGAGAAAGGCAGAGAAAGCCTTAAAAAAGAACAAACAAAATAAGACCTATATGCAAGAATCCCTTGAGTGACAGTGACATTTGGTAGTACAAATTTTCCAAAACAGCTTGGAATTACCACATCACCATTTATTACCATTGAGTGGTAATTTTTTAAAAAAAGCATTAGCATACTAAAAGTGCAAACTGATTAGAAACTGACTAGCTTCTTGAGGCCTGGGCAAGAGGATTACTTGAGGCCAGGAGTTCAAGAACAGCCTGGGCAACCTAGTGAGCCCTCATTACTAGAAAAAATAAAAACAGCTGAGTGTGTTGGTATGCTTGTAATCCCACTACTCAAGAGGCTGAATGGGAGGATCGCTTCAGCTCAGGAGTTAAGGCTGCAATGAGCTATGATCGTACCACTGCACTCCAGCCGGGGCAACAGAGTAAGACCCTGCCTCTTAAAAAACAAAACCTTACTCGCTTTCTAAATATTTTAGTATCGCCTTCTATTCCCACTCTTTCAAAAGGTTGTGTTTTCTTTCATTTTATGTACAATTATTTCTACCCCCCATCCCCCAAGGCTTTCTGTAGTACTCCTCCAGTCTTCAGTGACTAGTTTCTGGCAACACGTGCTGAACCTCTGGCCTCCTCCAACTTACTGCATCTTGAAAAGCCTCATGTTAACCACTGACTTCCCAGGTTCAACAGGACCAGCTTCTCTTCAGAGGCAGAAAGATATGATGGCACTTTAGTGAGAGCACAAGGTTCAGAGTCAGGCAAACCTATTTAAATCCTAGCTTCCCCTCTTATGGACTGTGCAACTATGCCCACATTTCCTTCCTCCAAGCCTCCACTTCCTCAATCATAATTTGAATAAGCCTTGAAAGACTATTGAAAAGCACCTACAGTAATGTCCCAGTGAACTGTCAGTAATGAGGGATTACTTTTTCATCATAGGAAGGAAAGGCTTTATTGAATGTCCTGGCTGCTACTCTTTTATTTTGAATTATTGCTCGTCTTCTTTTTCTTCTCACTCTCCTTAATCTGCCCCAAATTTAAGGTAACATAAACATGTTTGAAACTGGTAATATTTTACTTTCTCCACCACATTTTTCTCCATCTATCAGAACATGAGAATATCCCACATAGAGGATATTCATGCAATAGCTTAAGGCACGAATCTTGGGACTCAATTCAGAAACTGATCAGATGTCCCTTGTAGGAAAACTGTGGCAGTTTAGTGGCAGGAATGCTGTTCGGAGAGCACCAAGAATGGGAATATAAAACACTGCTGTATCTGACTGGAATCATAGGAACAGCTTCTACAAATTTTCACTATTATGGGAGCTAAAATACTGCTAAGATTCTTGACATCTGCATCCCTTCTTCACAGATTTGGCAGCAACACGGCCTAAGCTTACGTTTGGCATGTCACATAGTAACTGTGTGACCTTCAGCCAGTTAGTAAACCTCACTGTGCCTCAGTTTCTTCATTGGTAAAATGGGGATATTGCTAGCACTCACTTTATACGCTTGTTATGAAAATTCAATGGTTCAGAGCAGGTAAGCACTTAGAAGAGTAGCTGGTACACAGCAAGCACTCTCTAAAGTCAGCTGCTGCTGTAACAGTCTTAAGAATTACAATGATTATTATGTATTTATTATATCTGACATAATTATATATTACATAACAAGCGGTATTGCAAGGGGTGTCAGGAAATTTTTATACGGTGGCAAGAAGTTTAACTCAACATTCAGTGCTGTCAAACTGTGGAAATTAGGGAATCAAGGAAAAGGCCAGGAATCAAGAGTCCTTGAAACACAAAATGAGAGCAGAGCCAGGGTCCCAGGCCAGGGAGGCTAAAGGGATGATTGTGTTTCTTACAGCAAAAACCTTAAGACTGTGCGTGCTGAACAGTCAGGTGTCTTCATGAGAACACTCCCAAAATTAATAACTCACTCTGACCCACACGGAAGTCAAGATGGGATAGAACTGTATCTTGTGTCTCCTAAGCCTTCATTTGGGATGGGTCCTGGAGGTTTCTGCAGGATCTCTATCCATACCAGGACACCTGACAATTATATTCCTGACAGAGAGTGATGCCTTGTATATTACACCTAAATTTTAAAATTTGTTTAGAAAAGAGAAGAAAACACATATTAACTGACTAGCAGCAATGCCATTTCACAGTGTAAGTCAATAAAATCCCTGTCTCCTGGTTTCCTCATATTGTAAATGGTAATAACCACCCTTGATAACCACTTAACAGAGGGATTGGAGAGTGCTAACTAAATTCACAAAGCCCACTTGAGGTTGCAATTATGTAGACATAGACATGATCTCTCTTTTAAGAATCAATTTTGAGCGACTTAAATCAATGTGTTAAGGACAAAAGCTTTATAAAATGCATGAAAAATTGGACTTAGATACTACACTTTGAAATCAACCATCAGCATTACAAACGTCATGTATGCACAGACTGTTACCAGCAGAGAAGTTCAGAGTAAATACACTGCATTTGAAAAACTAATTCTCAATGCATGATGCCAGTCCATAATGGGAAGCCACTGCAAATATGGAAACTGACAGGCCAAGCAAAGCAAATATATTTTTACTTGAAAGGTGAATTCTTTCTGTATATTAAATACAGGGCTCCTATAAGTCATTTAACATATTCAGTTCTGATCGACCAGTTTAAACAGAAAGAATGATGCTTTGGATCTAAAACCAATTACTAAACAATGTGGACATTTACATGAATTATTTTTGGTTTTGTAATAATTTTCATTGTCAAAATGACACTGAGAATGAAACTTCTTTTATGGCTTCAGGATCAACAGAATAGACACATGCTATTCTGAATATGAATATTGATAAGATTTTTCCATAAAGAAAACATATGAAATAATAAATTTAAGTTTTCACAAAATAACTTGACCAAAAGAGAATGGCAGAGCTGCCGATCACTCACAAAGCATCAAGGTTTCTAGCATGCATGAGAAATACCTACGGTTCTTCCACCCATTTTCCTTTTTGGAAGTTTATCACTGTATATTCTGTGACAATCTGCTCCCCTAGAATTTGGAATTTGAATAAAACAGATTTGGTTGCTTTTTCCTCAGATGAATGCACAAAGACCCTTAAAAAACAAATGTTCTTTAAAAGTGTGATGTCTGTATTTAACATTTATTAAAGATATAGCATCTACCAAAAGATTTTCAAGCTGAACTCTAGGTCTTCCGTCCCAATTCTACAACAGAAAGTTAAATATGATCAAAATGCAAGGTCCAGCAAAAGCACAACAAGAAAGAAGAGATAAAGATAGAAGATTGCCCCCCAAATAAAATAAAAACCAATCCCCTACCCCTCTACCAAAACCAAGCAAATTACTCTCCCTCTGTGCGCTTTTTAAATGTTGGGAATGACCCACTTTAACCTAGGCATATTGGTATAAAAATAAAAGTGAAAAGATAAGCTTTATGTATTTATATGAAAATAAAATAGGCACAGCTAACAGCTCACTCTAATTTCTCTTATTGTGTTTTTCTCTAAGCAGAGTCTCCCATACGGGTTTACTGTTACATTCAGAGGCACACATTTTTTAAAAATACTATTTACTCTGTCACTACATCTCCAAATTTGTCATCTGACTGTATTTGTGCAGCTTCGTTAAACTAATCCCTGGAAGTGTCCCACGTCATTTAGCTTTTGATAACCTGAACAGCCCAGTGACCTTGGGTCATCTGCATGACCCAAACCAGCCACAGAATTAATAAGTGAATTTCCCTAGCAGCCAGGGTGGGATCAAGGATGAGCGCAGAACCTGATGACTCGTCTCAGACCTAATTATGTCAGGCTTTCCTGTTCAGTAAACCAAAACAGGGAGAGAAAACTGAGGGGCAAGGCTTTCCACCAAGAGAAATTCTGCCTGCTCCTGGTTCATTCGATGAGTAAGGAGTTGGAAAATCCAGAAAACTAGGATGGTGGAGACTAAACTGACTGGGTCCATGCTCTGAGCCCCCTAGCACAGCGTCAGCGCACGCCAGCAGTCCTCGCTCCTGGAACACGCATCCCTTCAGTCCAGAGGCCATTCAGACCCGCTTACTTGTTTCCTTAGAGGCAACAACAATATTTGGCCAAATGAGAAGCCACTAATTTCTTGAGTAACATTATCAAATGTTCTTTGCACTTGAAATGTGGCACACACAGAGGGTTCTAATAAACTGAATCACATTTATATGCATTACAAGGGGAACTTACTACAAAGAATTTTGTTGCTAAGTGAAGAATGACTACTTCACTAATCCATTTTGTAAATCTGGATTTAATACGTTGGGTTTACTTTAATTGAGATACTGACAACAGCTTGGCTTTCTGTCAAGCTGAATTTGGAGTAAGACACTTTGAATTAGGGTCATTTATTAAATTTGAGAGCCTCTGGTCTCTCAGCATGATCAAGTGTGATCAAGATAGATAGAAGTAGCTGGGTGCGAAGGCTCACACCTGTAATCCCTGCACTTTGGGAGGCCAAGGCAGGTGGATCACTTGAGGTCAGGAGTTCGAGACCAGCCTGGCCAACAGAGTGAAACCCCAACTCTGTTAAAAATCTAAAAATTATCCAGGCATGATGGCTGACACCTGTAATCCCAGCTACTCAGGAGGCTGAGGCAGGAGAATTGCTTGAACCCAGGGGGTGGAGGTTGCAGTGAGCTGAGATCACGCCACTGCATTCTAGTCCGGATGAAGGTGAGACTCCGTCTCAAAAAATAAAAATAAAAATAGATGGAAGTAAAGCAATTAATGTTTAGCAACTGGCCTCCTTTCTCATGTTAGGACAAAACAAAACTTCAAAATTCCCTAGGAATTTTTTTGTTAAAGCTTTCGAAAGTTTTCATTTCTTCATTCTGAAATAGACTCCCTCCTTTCAAAATTATACTTTTCTTTTAAAATGTGCCCTAGATTTTCCTTGTCTTCTGAACTCTGGCATTTTTAATCTAAGTAGTGTGTATGATTTTTAAATTAATATTGATTTTGGTTATTGAAAACAAATGAACAGTTACGAAATTATGTGATGGTGGATTCTATTCTTTCTATCAAGCAGATTACTTCCACCATATCTAGGAAGATTTTTCTGATTACTCCAGACGCCGAGCACAGTGGATAGCACGTTTGTTATGTTGCCTGAAATCCTGCCCAGGTAAGTGGCCCACTCTTCCAAAGTGCTGTGCTGCTTCCCAAGCAAGATAACAGGGGCAAATAGAAGACAGTACAGGTTGAAAGAGCATGGCTTTAGATATCTCACTTGTGGAATAATTTAACTTCTCCAACTCTCGTTTTGCTCCTCTGGAGAACACGATTATTATTATTAACAAGAATATGTGAGATAACATATACTTAGCTGGAGCCAAATTCATATTAGCCACTCAAAAATTGCACCCTTTTCCCTGACTCATACTCATCCCAACATGCCCAAATGAGTACCATATGGACTGTGGGGCACTGGGGCAATGGGGTGAGGAAAGGAGAAATGCATCCAGAGTAGACACATCACCTCCCACAGTTCCAAGAGAACCAAACAAGAGCGAACCAGGCCCCTCTACCCGGTTGACTGGGTGTGAGTCCCGGGAACAGGAACCTCTGATTTTAGTCCCATGGAAATCAGTTCCCAGATGCTCTGCTTGGCCTCTGTGTCTCAGTATCACAGTTTCAAAGGAAGACAATACTAATAATTCATCTTGCACAGCATATATGAAAAGAAGTATCTATTTCATGTTTTAAAGGTCACTGAATATATAACAGCTAGATAGTTAAAGCAAAATATCATATTCATCAGTGAAACAGAAAACTTTAGCAGCATTCATCTGTTCTCATTTTAAATTTACCACAGTATGTAAATTAGAGGATTTAAAAAAGCATCAGGCAAAAATCTGAGCTAGGTGCGAATGAAAAGCACAATCAGAAGCAAATTTGTGACTGCTTGAAGTGTAAGAGTTTGCCAAATGGGATGGTACTTAGATTTTACTACTAATCTGAGTTTCTGTAAAGCCAATAGAAAGATCCCAATTATTGTTATATACCCAGAGTAGGAATTTGCTGCTAAACTGCTGGAGAATATCGGTCTCAGGTTGGCTTTTGTAAACATCTTATTTTATGTGCTGAAATTATCACAGGAATACCACACAGAAAGCTGAACTTTAAACACTCAGTCCCAGCATTATATATATAGTCTGAAGAAAATAAACCAAATAAAATTTGGATTGGTGGCTGAATTACCTGATTTTAAAAATATTTTGCTGTAGTTGAGAGAATCTATTGAGCCAGGAATAGCAGTTATTCCATCAACTTAACATTTTTAAATACGATTAATGGCAAAATGAGATAACCTGATCATTCTTAACAGGATTTTCTTACATACAGAACATTCACACTATATCAGAAATGTACAGAGGCGGGTTTGTGATTCACACTCTTGGAGAGCTCAGTGGGCCAATATGTTACATTGAGACATCAGCCTACTATTTAAACAACACCCTGTCTGGTTTCTATGGAACAAACTACCTTCAAAACCAAAATGAACCGTATTAAATAAAGCCAAGGGAAAGTCAAACTCGGGAGTGCTGCCATGGCCTCTAATCCGAGTCAGGAGTCCTGGACTTTTACGTTGCACTGACCCTGCTGGGCTGGGCCCCGAGCCCACCAAGAATGTCATTTAGAGTCAGAAGGGGCTCCAGCAACTGCAGTGTACAGCCTGTGGGACAGGGAGACAGACACATTTTCTGAAGGTTCACAGCCCATCCGCACATTTCAGTGTACGAATCTCATCGCAGGCTGGCCATGGTGGTTCACACCTGTAATCCAGCACTTTGGGAGGGTGAGGGACGAGGATCACTTGAGTCTAGGAGTTCAAAACCAACCTGGGCAACACAGTGGGACCCCATTTCTTAAAACAACCACGAAAACAGCCAGGTATGATAGAGCGCACTTACAGTCGCAGCTACTCAAAAAGCTGAGGGAAGAGGATCCCTTGAGGCCAGGAGTTCAAGGCTGCAGTAAGCTGTGACTGCACCACTGCACTCCTGCTTGGGTAGCAGAGCCAGATACTATCTTAAAAAAAAAAAAAAAAAAGGAAAAAAAGAATCTCATTGTGGAGAGAAAGAAAAAAGAGGTCTATAGCAGTAATGAACCAAAGAAACAGAGGAGGGAGGAGGAAGGCTCTGAGAGCCAGGGGGAAAACATGATTAAAAAAAAAAAGGATCATCTCAGGGGCAGGGAGGAGTCAAAAAGGCACACTGGAGAAACAGACAGAGGAGTCTAACCCTGTTTGCAAGGGTTAGCCAGGGGAGGTTTCCTAGAAAACAAAAGCCCTCCAATGAGCCTGTTTTTTACTGTTTGCATTTCCTTTTACACAATTAACACATGCTTAGTGCAGAAAACAGAAATGGTTGGAAAGTGCAGTGGAAGAAGGCACACCAGTAATCCCAGACAGCGCTAACGTATTCCTTTCTGGTGTGTGTGTGTGCACATGGACATGCACGCACAGGGGTAACAAAGTGTGTGTGTGTGTGTGTGTGTGTGTGTGTGTGTGTGTGTTTGAGACAGAGTTTTCACTCTTGTCCCCCAGGCTGGAGTGCAGTGAAGTGTTCTGTGCTCACTGCAACTCCATCTCCTGGGTTCAAGAAATTCTCTGGCCTCAGCCTCTCAAGTAGCTAAGATTATAAGTGTGCACCACCACGCCCAGCTAATTTTGTATTTTTAGTAGAGATAGGGTTTCACCATGTTGGACAGGCTGGTCTTGAACTCCTCACCTCAGGTGATCTGCCCGTGTCGGCCTCCCAAAGTGCTGGGATTACAGGTGTGAGTCACTGCGCCTGGCCTGATGGAAGGGTTTTTTAACTGTGGATCATGGCCCTTTAGTGGGTCACAAAATTAGTTTAGCAGGCCACAGTCAACTTTTTATTTTATTTCTTGAGACAAGGTCTGGCTCTAATGCCCAGGCTGGAGTGCAGTGGTGTGATCTCGGCCCACTGCAACCTCTGCCTCCTAGGCTCAAACAATCCTCCCACCCCAGCCTCCTGAGTAGTTGGGATTACAGGCACACACCACCACATCTGGCTGATTTTTGTATTTGTTTTTTTATAGAGACAGGGTTTCGCTATGTTGTGCAGGCTGGTCTTGAACTTGTGAGCTCAAGCAAGGTGCTCATCTTGTGCTGGGATTCCAGGCGTAAGCCATTGGGCCTGGCCTACACTTTCCTTCAGTATATGATGTGTCTGTGTATGTGTGTATAATGCGTGCTTACTCAAGATGCAGGCTACTCTGAATATGTACATTTAAGGCAAGCGCTGTGGCAGAACTGGATGGTTCTGCATAATAGAAGGCGGGAAGGAATTTTGGCTCCTAGGAATATGAGAAGGCAAAGAATTAGAAAGTTATAGGGGAAAGGAAAGCAAGAGACGGAGGGAAGAAAAGTTCCAAGGTGGGACTGCAGCCTGGAAAGGCCTACGGAAGGGAGAACTAAGTATTAATGGAGATTGTTATGTTGTTTCTAAGGGAGGTGTGGTGTGAATGTTTTCCATCTTCTTATAATATCTTCAGTAATATCCACGCTGATCAGCAGTACATTTGTGCCTATGAAGTCTTCTGGGAAACTCAAGGAGATGCTGAGGTCTATGTACAAACGGACATGGGGCAAAATTTGAGTCTACATGTGTGAGATACAAGCTAGAGTATGAAGAAGAGGTGACATTTGGGGTACATATCCATCTATATATCTATCTATATACCTTCTGTGTGTGCAAAAGATGAAATAATATATACTACTTTTTTTTTTTTTTTGAGACAAAATCCCATTCTGTTGCCTGGGCTGGGAGTACAGCGGTGTGATCTGGGCTCACTGCCACCTCTGCCTGCCGGGTTCAAGCCATTCTCCTGCCTCAGCCTCCTGAGTAGCTGGATTTACAGGCACCCACCACTACGCCCAGCTAATTTTTTGTATTTTTAGTAGAGAAGGGGTTTCACCATGTTGGCCAGGCTGGTCTCGAACTCCTGACCTCGTGATTCGCACACCTCAGCCTCCCAAAGTACTGGGATTACAGGCATGAGCCACCTCGCCTGTCCAATATATACTACTTTTATCCTATTTCTCCTTAGGAGATATATTTTGAACATTTTATTATATCAATAAACATTTTTTTCAACAGGTGATTTTAGCAGCATTTTAGAATTTCATTGTAGGAAATTTATATAACCTGTTTTTGTTTGTTTGTTTGTTTTCTTTTGAGATGGAGTCTAGTTCTGTCACCCAGGCTGGGAGTACAGTGGTGCGATCTTGGCTTACTGCAACCTCCACCTCTCGGATTCAAGCAATTCTCCTGCCCCAGCCTCCCGAGTAGCTGGGATTATAGGTGTGTGCCACCACACCCGGCTAATATTTGTGTTTTTAGTAGAGATGGAGTTTCACTATGTTGGCCAAGCTGGTCTTGAACTCCTGGCCTCAGGTGATCCTCTTGCCTCAGCCTCCCAAAGTGCTGGGATTACAGACATGAGCCACCATGCCCAGCCTATATAACCTGTTTATGTAACTAGTCTCCCGATAGTGGACGTTATGATTATTTAATATTTTATTTATTTTCATGTTATTCTCTTAGAAATACTACTACTTCTGGAGTCATAATTAGCAGGACTGACCAAGGAGAAGCAGTGTTCACTTCTTAAATTATACGTTATTATCTATTTAGGTGTCTCTCCTGCAAACCAGGACTCTTTGACCTAGCACCAAGGACAGCACTCACTATATCATAAGTTTATTGCATAATGAACTGACCAGATGAAAAATACCATCCCAGTGCAGGGAGAAGGGATTGGCTCTGCTGGGTGGCCAAGGAGGGCTATCTAAGGGCAGTGAGGAGTCAGAGGCAGAACAGTGAATTGATAGGATGCAATCCCTCTCCTGATTTCACTTACTGTGAAAACTATAAACCTTGTTGAACAGTCACAGACATAGGGGACATATAAACTTAACAATAAAAATGTAGGCTGGGTGTGGCGACTCATGCCTGTGGTCCCAGCCACTCAGGAGGCTGAGGTAGGAGGATCCCTAGAGCTCGGGTGTTCAAGGCTGCAGTGAGCTATGTTTGCAGCACTGCACTCCGGCCTGGGCTACAGAATGAGACTCTGTCTCTTAAAAAATAAAATAAATAATAAATAAATAAACATGTAGAATTGCTGCAGGAAAATTAAAACCAAATGAAGATATGACCAACAAATGTCATTTTGAAACCTTTGGCTTTCTGCAGGTTCATTCCCAGGGATATAAAGAATGTCACTAGGGATCAGACCAAAGAAACAGATACTAACAGTACCAGTTAGAAAAAATCCCTCGATTCCTCCCTTTTTCTCACCTCCCATAGTCCATCACCTGTAAGCCAACTTTGCCTCTTCAGTATTTCTCCAGTCCATCCCATCCCTTACTCTTCCTCCCTATTTTAGGTAGACATCATTTCCTACTTAGTTTCCCCATCTGGTTCCCTAACATCTATCCTTTCTGCTGCCCCACAGTGAGCCATTATAGATGAGAGTCTACTCCTACACCCTGTGAAGACTTCTTCCCTGGCTCCTCAATACCTGCAGTCTTCCTCTGTTCCTGGCATGCATCCTTGCACATCCTCTAAAGTAAAGTTCTGGCATCCCTCCCTCCACGAAGTTCCCCAACACTTCCCAGGCTGGGTTTATGCCTCTCTTCAGTGATCCTGTGCTGTCCCGTGCATATCTCTACTAAAACAGGGGCTAGCAAGACTAGAATACATGCTTTCCCACCAGAAAAGAATGCCTGGAAGTCAGCGATTGATTTATTTTCCATACCTCCAAGGTCTGCAGAATTCCTATCATGTTAATAGGTATTCAGTCACTTTTGTATTTTTCGCTGGTTTTCTGTTTCAAATGAACCAAACTATATGGTAGCTTAAAGGAGTTGTAAAACAGCTAATAACGCCAGGAGAATTCAAACCCTAAAGGTGTGACGGAAAGAACTGAGGACACGTATGGAATCAGCCTATATATTAATCTTAACCATTACCTAAAAACTTTTTTTTTTTTGAGAAGGGGTCTCACTCTGTCACCTAGGCTCATCTCAGCTCACTGCAACCTCCACCTCCGGGTTCAAGTGATTCTCCTGCCTCAGCCTCCTGAGTAGCGGGGACTATAGGTGCGCAACACCACGCCCAGCTAATTTTTATATTTTTAGTAGAGATGGGGTTTCACCATTTTGGCCAGGCTGGTCTCGAACTCCTGAACTCGTGATCTGCCAGCCTTAGCCTTCCAAAGTGCTGAGATTATAGGCATGAGCCGCCGTGCCCGGCTACAACTTTTAAATTAAAACAATGTCAGTTCCTAGAGAATGACTCATTAATTCAATACAGTTTCATATACTGGGACTTCAGTGATTGATAACACATGGTTCACAATGAAGAACCCACAATCTAATGAGGACAGAAGGACATCAAATGGCGTGAATACAGTGCTCTAAGTGGTAGAAAACAGAGACGTTTTCCACAGAAACAAGAAGGAGTGACTAACTGCCTAGAATTAGGGAATGTTGGCCTCTAGAGATGGCTCATGTTTTTAACCCTGCCCCTACACAACCTCAAAAATCCCACCCTGAAAGAGTAGTTCCTGCGAGGAACTTGGCAATCAGATCCAAACACATTTTCAAGCTCTTCCTTGGAGCCATTTATTGAAGTGGAGGAGACAGGATCCCAAGATGGGAATTTGGACCCAGGGGAAAAGGGCCAAGGGACCGCCCAAACTGCCACATTTGCAGTCACTTAGGCCTCGCTACTCTAGGCAAAAAAACAAAAGGAGTCCAGGACTCCACGATACAGCCAGGCCTCACGGGAGATAACCCTGCTAGTGAACACAGTGGCATAATTCAAGATGAGAAATATGAAATGCAACACTAACACTATGTGTTAAGGGCCATGTGGAAAAACTGGAGCACTTCCAGATACTGGTCACAAAAATAATTATTTTAAAGTGGAAGCAGTACAGAAGTTAAGTATATTTGGTTTGAACGAGAAATGATGATCTGTTTCCAAGCACCCTCTTCCAAAGGCTGTTCTGCCTGGCTACGTGAAAGAAGAAAAGTGTTTCCCAGTCTTGAGTCTATGCTATGTTCTCTCCTTCATCTACGATACAGAAATCACTAGCAATATGTAAAAAGCCAAATTTAGCTGATTTTTAAAAAACAAAACTGTCACAAATTTTGCAACTTAACAATTATTCTTTAATGTATCAGCCACTGCGGAAACTGAAGCTTGGAAAATATATAATTCATTCCAAATGGCTATCATAAAATTTGTAAAGTCAGATTCATTTATGTAACTGCTAACAACATTAGCAAGTTGCTCCATTAAACATGACCTACAAACCTTGAAAAATAAGGCCCAACTAATAACACAATGAGTTGTTAAATAGCCTAACTAGAGCAAGGGAGCCATTCTAGTTATAATGAGACCAAAGCATATCTAATAGCGTGATTAATATTTATTGAGTGTCCACTGGATGTGCATCATTATACAATAAAACTATAGATTTATATTACTTAATAATGGGAATTAGACACACATATATTGAGTAGGCTTTCCAAACGTGAAGATATACATGAGAGGTTATAAAATGTTTTTTAATGGTGCACGTACACATCAAATTCTGCTTTTGTCTCATTTCTACCCTTCTACAATTTTAGGAGATAAAAAGGATGATAAAAATATGATGATTTAAAAAAAGAAGATAAAAACAACTACAAATTCATTTAGTAAATGCCTTCTAAGGGCCAGGATCTGAACTGCAGGCAAGAGATACAAAGATGACCAGGGTATGTATGGCTCCTGCCCTTAAGGAATTCACAGTCTAAACAGGTCCGACAGTCAGAGAATAATTACAGTGTTCTGTATGTTTGAGCAAAGTGTTATCTGAACAAAGTACTGAGTAACACACAGAGAGCAGTGCTAAGGAAGGCTGTACTGGAGATGACAGCTGACCTGGGTCTTGGGAAATCAGAGATCTCTACGCAGGGAAGGAAAAGGTCTTCCAGGTTATGGGAAGCATAGGGAAGAGCACCTGGACTGTGAATTCTCAGAGACAAGGGTTCAGTCTTATATATATTTTCAACCCCTAAGTCTACAACAGGCCCCTGTTACCATTGTTAGAACTCAATAAATACCTGAAGAATGCATGTATGGAAAGTGAAAGAACTATAAATAAAATAAATAAATGAACAAACACCAACCTTCTTTCTACTTATATTCAGACATGATTCTAGATTCCTGAGAAGAAGGAAGAACATAACAATAGAAAAATCCCTTTTCAGAGCCCACCAACAATAAAAAAAAGATGTTTACTCTCCTTGTTTGTTACAGCCAGATTTAGTAATGGACATAACCAAGTCCTCCAGGACCTGCTTCTGTCTAAGCCTATGCCTTGACAAGATCCCAGGTGCCTGGATGAACCACACCACATCTCAGGCATCACCTGCGGATGACACTGCCCTTTGTTTAGCAATGTGGGTGGCTGCAGCAGCTCCAGCCACAAGCAGCTCTCCCAGCCCACGAGTTAGGAAGCAAGGGCTTGGCAACCATGCTGCACACTGTAGCGTAAGGGAAAGAAAGTGAAAATAAAACCACGATTGGGACAGGAAGGGGGAAAGACGATCACAAGGCCACGCAGAAACTATTTAGCTCTTCTAAGAAATGCCACAGGGAGCCATTTATACACTTAGTTTGGTGACATATCTCCAACAGCCACCCCACAGGGCAGTTTCAAGCTCTTCACACCATGTCCTCTCACCCTCCTCTGTGAAGTTCTAAATGTTTACAAACATTTTTATTTATATTATCATTTTAATTATAACTTAAATTTCAAAAATGGGTAATAATTCCTAAGACTTATCAATGCTTTTAATATCCTAATGTATATTTTGACTCCCCAAAAATTAGATAGTTTATGCAGTATGTCCCAAAACTAAGATATCATGTAATCCTTTTTTCAAAGACTATCTGTGAAGGACTGACTGTCTCTAAAACACAATTGGAAAAATGCTGCTCCATCCCTTTGAGTCACAGCAGTGTAGCAAAGGAGTAAAGTGTGTGTGTGAGTGTGTGTGTGTGTGTGTGTACATGCACACATGCACTATAATCACCTTGATAAATACTAAGACCTAATTAAGGAAGAAAAACAGAATAGATGCTCAGACCCCTTTCCTCATCAAAAAACAAAAGGAAAAGTGGAAGGATTATATTCACCCAATTTAGAGAGAGAATAGTTGTTCATTATCTATTGATTTGTTCATTTCTCATTTAGGAATAAGCCTTAATGCATTCATAATACCTTTTAAGAATGAGGCATGAGTTCTTTTTCTTTTTCTTTTTAATAAGTCTTGGAGTCTTGTTTTGTCACCTAGGCTGGAGTGCAGTGGCATGATCTCAGCTCACTGCAACTTCTGCTTCCTGAGCTCAAGTGATTCTCCCATTTCAGTCTCCTAACTAGCTGGGATTACAGACATGCACCACCATGTCTGGCTAATTTTTGTATTTTTACTAGAGACGGGGTTTCACCATATTGGCCAGAATGTTCTTGACCTCAGATGATCTACCCACCTCAGCCTTCCAAAGTTCTGGGATTACAGGTGTGAGCCACCATGCCTGGCCAAGCATGGGTTCTTAATCCAAGACTTTCTAAACCATTTGAAGCTATCTGCATTTTCAGCAGTACAGTCTCCTAAGAAAGCAGTCCTTCCATGACTTTATGCAAGGAGTAGACCAGCTCCCCATCTGAGAAAGCATGGCTGCAGCCCCAACGGGAAGCAGGTCCCCTGAAAACCTGTACATGAGGTATATTCTCTAGGCTGAACGCTGGCCACTTTTTTTTTACTGCCGAGTAGCTATGAAGAGTTTGCTCAGTATAAGAAAGCTCCACTGGTCCAGCTTCTGGGTGGAGTGAGGCTGACGTTCTTAAGCCAGGAACAGAGAAAGCAAAAAGGGAACAGACAAAGTTCCCTTTCTTCTGCCTCCAAGTTGGCCTCTGACACAAAGAAAAAGACTGGCCAGGTGCAGTGGCTCACGCCTATAATCCCAACGGGAAGTCAAGGTGGGTGGCCTGCTTGGGCGCAGGAATCTGAGAGCAGCCTGGGCAGCAAAGTGAGACCCTGTCTCTATAAAAAAAAAATACAAAAATTAGCTAGCATTGTGGTGCATGCCTGTAGTCCGAGCTACTCAGGAGGCTGAGGTGGAAGGACCAGCTGAGCCGAGCATGCTGAGGCTGCATAAGCAGTGATAACGCCACTGCACTCTGGCCTGGGCAAGAGAGTGAGACCCGTCTAAAAAAAACAAGGGGGAAAGACAGTACATGGAGAATGCAAAGCAGATTCTTCTCAAGCAGTTACTTTATTGTACATCTTTACTTGTCTGTCTCTGGTAGTTCCTTCCAAAGGACAGCAGAAGTTCTTTAAATAGAGCACCACTTACCCTGATCACCCAACAAACTAACACCTCCCCTTCCCTCTGCCAAACACAGGGATGATGTGCTGTCCATGGCACACTCGGTGCTATGGCCAGTGACTGCTGCTCTCCACACAAATGGCTGCCGTGCTCCCACCAGTCGTGTTCTACTTCCTAAAGTCAGCTGTGTTTCTTCCCAAGCCTGTGTGTGCTGCTTACATAAATGTAATCTCATGTTTGGTGAATTCAGAAGTATGACTGTTAAAAAAAAGAGTTGCTGATTCTATGAAAACAAAGTGGAATGATTTAGAAACATTCAACAAAGCTGAATTCCCCCTTACAAAAAGTTTGTCCAATTAGGTGTGCCTGAAATAAATGTAAAAGACTTGGTGGGCTAGGGTCATTAAAATAGCTAATTCTGCACGAAGGCTCCTTCCCAAGTGTCTTTATGTCCTCACTTGGTTTGGAGAAATCAAAATTGGGTGCAACGAAAGATGCCTTTTGGGTGTTGTCTATCCGGGACAAACAACGTGGCATGCCAAATCAGGTGATCCATACACACAAAAAGTATGTCTCAGCCCCACATATACAACTATGTCATGATTTTTTGACCTTTCAATTAATCATCCAACTTCTGGTCTTAAGGTCACTGGACAAGATAGCTTCTGCTAAACATCTGAAAATTATTTATGTCCATTTTATATTTTCCTTCTCATCATTAGTACTAGCCCACCTCCCTATTTCTGGAAGCATATAACTTATTGAGTGGGGGCCGGGTGTGGCGGCTCATACCTGTAATCCCAGCACTATAGGAGGCTGAGGCAGGCAGATCACGAGGTCAGGAGATCAAGACCATCCTGGCTAACACGGTGAAACCCCGGCTCTACTAAAAATACACCAAAAAATTAGCCAGGCGTAGCGGCATGTGCCTATAGTTCCAGCTACTTGGGAGGCTGAGGCAGGAGAATCATTTGAACCCAGGAGGCGGAGGTTTCAGTGAGCCAAGAATGTGCCACTGCACTCCAGCCTGGTGACAGAGCGAGACCCTGTCTCAAAAAAAAAGAAAAGCTGTTGAGTGGGTAGAGTAGAAAACACTAGACCTGATGTCAGAAAACAGATTCAAGTCATTACCTTGACTGTGGTCTTGGAAGTCACCTTATCTCTTTGGGTTTCAGTTTCCTTATCTATAAAATGTGCTGGGGATGGGGATGGGAATGGAGGGTGGGATAGATGACAAGACATGAAGTTGGACTAGATAAATCTTTCGGGTCTCTTCTGATTCTATAAAATGCCATTCTACGTAACCTGGCTCATGTAAGACAGGCAGAGTTCCTTAGAAATTTATTAGTCTTTAGAAATACATTAGAAAAAAATATTTGGAAAAAGATATGCTATTAATGATGAGAATAAGTAAATTTACTTGAGAGAAGTAAACTTTTTAAGGAATTTTAATTTGAAAGAAGAAAATATAAAATTAACCATATATATAAATGATTTAAATAAGATTTCAGTTACCAACGTAAAATAGAAATTGATATCCTTATAATTTGAGAATAAGATCTAAAAGATGTTATATCTTAAATGTCCATGCTATCTATAACAACAAATAAACTTTTAGAAGACACTATTCTTATTAATTTACAGTTCCAAAGTAGATCACAAAGTTGTAGTTCTGGGAATAGCATGCAATATAAAATGAAATAATTTCCAATATTAACTTTAATTTCACTAACAACAACTATTGATTGATGGAAATAAATTACCCAAAGAAACAAATGCCACTTTCTTTAAAATCTGAAGTTCTGGCAAGGCGTAGTGGCTCACGCCTGTAATCCCAGCACATTGGGAGGCTGAGGTGGGTGGACTGCCTGAGCTCGGGAGTACAAGACCAGCTTGGGCAACACAATGAAACCCCGCCACTGTTAAAATACAAAAAACCAGCTGGGCTTGGTGGCGTGCACCTGTAATCCCAGCTACTTGGGAGGCTGAGGCAGGAGAATTGCTTGAGCCCAGGAGGCAGAGGTTGCAGTGAGCCGAGATCGCACCACTGCACTCCAGCCTGGGCGACAGAACAAGACTCTGTCTCAAAAAAAAAAGAAAAGAAAAAAGAAAAAGAAAGTCTTTAGTTCTGCAACAAAACTAAAATAAACTTAAGCCTAAGACTTAATCTAAGTCATACTTGAATTCCTTTACTAGCAATGTGGCTTGTCAAAAAAAAAAAAGTATTTCTAGATAAAAAGAAAATTACTGGAGCATGGCACCTAACATATTGTTTTGCTGTTTCTTTCATTTTAATTATTAATCAGAATGGTGTCTGAATTACCTTCTGTGCCACAAAAATTATACAAAGTAGGCTCACATACAAACATAAGAGGTTTAAATCTAAGTACACATCATCCTTTCAAATAACCATTTGTCATTTGTCAGTGGGAAAAATAAAACGAGTGTAATATTCAGTTTGTATGCTGCCTTGGAGTCTACATCAAGTTTTCTTTTATGATTCAGCTATTCCAAGAGTTCCAAGAGTCTGAAAATATTTCATTAAAAATTAATGTGTTATCCACACAAATGGCAAATATTGAAAACTAGGAATATAAATAAAAAATAATAAAAATAGTAAGTCTACTAATACTGAAGAGGAAGGAAGACAGGAGGGAGGAGAGCATGTGAAAGGGAGAGAGATTTTAAACATCCGGTTTCTATTCTGGACCGTTATGGAAACAGACAGACACAGCAAGCGGAAGCCAAATTTATTCTCGGGCTCTGACAGGATTTGTTTTCGATCTTGTCATTATTTTTACTATATTCTTCCTAATAATATTTCTCCCGTGTTCTAGATTTCCTGACTGACAATACCAGTTTCATTAAGAGCTTACGAATGAGAATGGTGGAGGATCCAGGCACACTGGCACCGTCCAGCTGCCTTGAGAGGCTGCTTGCTGGAGGTTTAAAGCTTTCTCAGGAACTCTTCAGCACTAAGGCACACCACTCTGTGTGTGCACATGACCCCATCCTATGCATCCTTCCCAAGTCCCATTGAGTGATTTTCTTAGGACCCAACACACAATCTCTGGCAGAGCAATAGCTACTTAGTCTATCACAAAAAGGTGAAAATGAATGAATGATGCCATTTCACTAATGCTGGTACAAAGGCAATACATTCTCCATGCATCGTCTTTGTCCTTTGTGTAAGAATTAGTCCAAGTTAAATAGCAAGCGCCTTCCTTATTCCACCTCAAATCTTTCCATTTACATGCCACTGAGAGAAAGTTACACTGCTTATCAAACATGCAGCCACGGACACACACTGGTTCCTCCATCAAAATAAAACACAATAGCGCTTCTCTACACCAAAGATAATGAGGGAACTATTTTGAAAATATGAAAGATTTGTTTAACGCAGACTATAAAAACATCTCTTTGCATCAAAATAAGTGTCCCTCTTTATTGCATACTGATTATTTTCTATAGAATTTAAATTGTACATAAAATTATATTTGTGCCTTGTTTAATGTAAATTGATTGTCTCAATTATTGGGAAAGGATTTGAATTTTAATGGACTATTTTGCTGGAGATATGCCAAGCAAATCAGCAAAAACTCTAATAGCTCTAGCTGGAGGTACACAGCCAAACATTTAAATCAGGAGGAAGATGTGGTTCCAAGAATTGATCCTAAAGTAGTCTGAAAAGGTTTGTAAGCTTTTCTCCATGAAGAAGAGACCCGCTTTAACTTTCAGTGTTAGAAGATTATGTGACTGTGAGGCTGTCATTTGTTTTTTGTCTAAGAAAACAGGGAAGATCCACACGAGTGGAAAGAACTTTTGTGGCTATACTTTTTTTTTTAATGTTCTTTTTTCCCCTATAGATTAGGTTATCTATGAAAATCAGGGCTTTACCCTTAAGGTAGAACTGACGTGAAATCCCAAGGCACTGCGTCATGCAAGCACTGAGACACACGTGAATGGGATGGGACGCTTCCGTGTCTTTGGGAAGCCACACCAGGAAGTTGGCTGTAGACGCATCCCAGACACATGCCACACAGTTATTGCTTGACATATCTCCTTCTTATAATCTGGAGTCTATGATGTCACACAAATCTCCTTCATTCTTACTATCACAGGCAAGAGCCAGCCTTAGCCATCTTGCTACCCAGATGGTTGCAACATTTTTATTGTTAAATTACAACCAGTGATAGCAGAGGTATGGATACACACCTGCCCCAAATTGCCAGCCTTCTACTAAAATCCTTTTCACATTTCCTCAATGATTAAGAAACACTGTTGATAGGTAAAAAATCACCTCTTGGTGTGATATGATGAGCTATTCATTTACACAGCAAAATTTACACTTCATTATTAACCATCATGAATTCATTTTGAATGCTATCAATTTGAGGTATTTTGTAAAAATACAAAGCTTTATTATAATAATTTCCATCTTTAAAGACCCTCTTTTTTGCCATGGAAAACTGGCAGTACTAATGTAGACACACATATAGGTGTTACAATAGCACAGAGTATAAACTAAGCCTTGGGCCAGTGAATAAAGATTTCTTCTGTTATTCATTAAATTTTCCTGAAGGAATTTCTAGATACTAAAGAATCAGGCTCAATATAAGGCATTTCTTTCTATAACAACATTCAGAACGTCTAGAAACGGTCATAAATTATGATCAATGACAGTTGTGATTGACAGTTGTGATTCTTCCTATGTGCTGGTCTGACTTATATAAAACAATCTCAATGTTAAGATATTCAAAGTCTGTATAATATATCTGTATCTATATTTACATAAATATATTTTAACAAACCTAGAGTGTTCTGACAACTAGATTTTTTATTAAAATTCTTTGTTCCCTAATTAGTACATGTCAGATTTTAGATAATAAAGTCTATCCATATGAATTTGAATAAAATGCTACTCCTAGGCCCACCATTTATCATTTCACTGTAGAAGAGCATCAATTCTGACAACGGAGTCCCTTCTAGAAATGAAGTGGGTATTCTAGAAATGAAGAAGCAAAGCAACAGGACCTGAAAGCAGAGCAGGAAAGTAATGCAAAATTGAGGGGAGTATCAGACAAAGATAAAGATAAAGAAACAGTAGAGAAGTAACATGGGCTGGTTAGAAAACAATTAAGCATGAACAGCACGTTTGGCATCTTAATACCCATCTATCCCCTGTACCCACATTTGCAGAGGACTGTGTGAGCTTCACTTCGCAGCCAGAGTCAGCAGTACATCAGCTAGATGGATGCCTATTTTCTTTTAACGATACATTTGCCTAGCATATAAATATTAACATTTATGTTTAGTGGAAAAGAGTGACTCAAAAGCCACTTTATTGCTGTTTTTCTACATTCATACAAAATGCCTTTAAAATACCTGCTCCTTAAACTGCTGCATATTTTCCATAGATAAGAAGGAGAAAATGGTCTGCCCATGTCATATACAAAATAAATTATTTTATGGATAATGGCTGTATTTAAACCAATTAATTTCTAAACAAGGAAAGCCCAGAAAATATCACTAAATAGTATCAAGATATTATACAAAACCAAACATTCGCTTTAATCTGCTAAAGTCCCATCACCAGCAGACTGCATGCTACACATGGCCAAAACAATGTACAAAATTGCCTTTCCCCCTTAAATACACATGTTCAACTCAACAAAGGAAAACACTTTTCGGAAGCACTCAAGGAGGTGCTTGCCTTACATAATCACTCAGAAGTTATTTTGTTCAAAATTACCAAAGAAATGTCAAAAAGCCATAGTCTCCCACAAAGCAGTTAATTCATTATGTTTGATTGACTCTAGATTTCAATCCTTTGTGCAGCATCAAAGAGCCAAAAGTGCACAATTAGAACACTGCTGCCTACAGGGCTCTACACAGCCTCAACCCCATGTCAACGCCTTCTAGCCATTTCCCAGAATTCCTGGAATTCTTCCTGACACTGACCCACAGGCTCTCTGACAGGCACACTGAACTGCCCTTCCCAAGTCAGGTAACAAGGGTCTGCCTTGGAACACCACCTCTCAAAAGCAGCTTGAAATTGAGTGTTTCCCAGGACAAAAGTGGGGTCCTGTCTAGCAGCAGAGCTTCTTTAGTTTTAAAGGAAGACCTGCTATTTAAAGTTTTTCTTTTCTTTTGGGTTTTTAAAATTTAATAATGGCATATTAAGTTTGAATTGCAAAATAAAAAACTGAAGAACTTATTATTTTATTTAAAAAAATACATTGTTTTGTGTGTGCCAGGCAAGCTCTAAGCTCATTTAAGCCTCATAACCCTATGAGGTGGAAAGCTATTCTGTTCTCTCTCCTATAGATGAAGCCGCTGACTCAATAAGGGGTGCAGTAACTTGCGCAAGGTCAACAGCAGGTTCAGTGTCAGGACTGGCATTAGAACCCAGGCAGAAAGCTCCAGAAACTGCATATTTTTAACCAGTATGCACCATATGCTCCATTAGCAATTAAAAAGTCTTTTTAAAAGCTCATTTAGTCTTGCTATAACCTAGGAAGCTTCCTAAGGCACATTAGTCTGAAAGGCCCCTAGCAGAGAATTTGACTCTTAGATGTAACAAACACTGTCTCTAGCAAGTTGGAATGGGAAAAATCTACCAGAGAGCTTCGTGGACTGGGAGTCTGGGGACCTGCAGTTCAAGCCCCGCTGAGACGCTGGCTTGCTGGGGAAACTCAGGTAGGCACTGCAGCTCAGTAGTTAAAAGCATATGGACTCCGACATCACACAACCCTGCATTCCTGGACTCACAATGCCACATATTAGCTAAGTGGCCTTAGGCGAGTTACATAACTTCTCGGAGCCTCAATTTCCCCTCTAAAAACAGAAGACAATAAAACTTTCTCAACACAATAGCTTCAATAATTGTGTGTGTGTGTGTGTGTGTGTGTGTGTGTGTGTGTGTGTGTGTGTCGGACTCTCACTCTGTAACACAGGCTGGAGTGCGGTGGCACAATCTCAACTCACTGCAACCTCCACCTCCCGGGTATAAGGGAGTCTCCAGCCTCAGCCTCCTGAGTAGCTGGGACTACAGGCACCCGCCACCACGTCCAGCTAATTTTTTTATTTTTATTTTTAGTAGAGACAGGGTTTCACCATGTTGGCCAGGCTGGTCTTGAACTCCTGACCTCAGGTAATCCACCTGTCTTGGCCTCCCAAAGTACTGGGATTATAGGCATGATCCACTGCACCTGGCCAGATGACTAAACTTAAAATGGTAAACTGGGTGCAATGGCATGCACCTGAGGTCCCAGCTACCTGGGAGGCTGAGGTGGGAGGATTGCTTAAGCCCACGAGGTCGAGGCTGCAGTGAGTCATGATTGTGCCACTGCACTCCAGCCTGGGTGACAGAATAAGACCCTGTCTCAAAAAATAGAAAATAAAATAAAAATAATGCAGTCACCAGTATTGTAACACATGATCACACATTGTTTTCCATTCTTCCACACCCTACCTTCCATTCCCTCACTCTCACTGCCCACGGATTGCAGCCAAAACATTCGTTTTTAATCCTTGTGCAGGTTCTAAGACAGTAGAAATGAAGACATTGGCAAAATCTTCATTGTAGTCACTCACTTGGTTAGTTAACATATCTTAAAACAGATATGGAAAGATACAAACCAGAGAAATGTCAAAGGAATGGAATAGTTGGATAATGCTAGCAAAATCACTGGCGAAAAAGTCAATAAACTCAGAGATTAGAAACTACCAAGTTAAAGATGGGCCATGATAAGCAGAAAGTTATCAGGAGCCACTCTGGCTCACCAAGCATGAGAAAAGGCTCATGGTACTGAAAAGGGTAACATCACAGAAACGTCTTTCGCCTGTTTAAAACCCTTCGAAGGCCCCCTCTCAGAGTGCTCAGAATAAATCTGAAATATTTTCACATGATTCAAGAGAAAGACTCTTTCAGGTCTAACTTCTGAGGGTTCCACCTCCTACTAGGAGGTAGGAGGACACACACACACACACACACTCCCACTCTAACAATGAACAAAAGGCAGATAATCTTCAAAGTCATATTTTTTTCTTGAGCCAATCAGGGAGCTGAGGTTGCAAGATAACTAGCTAATGTAAATTCTAAAAGGTGACATGTCTGAAGACAGACAGAACACTTGAACCGTTCTTTCTTTGGCATAGCATGGAAAGCGGAAATGGCTACTGTAAAAGCAGATGAAAGGAAAGCAGCCAACATTTTAATGGGTTCTTAGAGTGTGGGTTAGTGTGCCAGCCTGGAATCCCTGGGAGCCCCAAACACAGGAGGATGAGAGAAACCTGCACTCATTCTTGGGCACTGTGCCATAGGCTTCCTTCCATTGGTTGCTCACAGGAAAGATTGGAGTCAGGGCAAAAAACCCGCAAACAGCTTCCCCACTCCAAGGTGGGGCATAAGCATACCCACTGCCCACTGACTAGACTCAATTTTTTCTATGAAGCAAAAGCCTTAAGCTCCGGGAGGAGGGGCAAGAAACCTTCTTGGGAAGGTGGCCATACATATGGCAATAACTTTTTAGCTACAACACCAAAGGTATGATCCATGAAAAAAAGTTGATAAACTGGATTATATTAAAATTAAAAACTTCTGTTCTGCAAAAGACAATATCAAGAGAATGAGAAGACAAGCCACATAATGGGAGCAAACATTTGCAAAGGACACAAGTGATAAAAGGACTATTATTTAAGTTATTAAAAGAACTCTTAAAACTCAACAGTAAGAAAATAAAACCTGATTGAAATAGTCAAAAACCTTAACAGACATCTCACCGAAAAAGATACACAATGGTAAATCAGCATAAAAAATGCATCAGGGAAATGCAAATGAAACAACAATAAGATATGATTACACACCTATTAGAATAGCCAGCATCCAGAACACTGACAACACCAAATGCTGGTGGGGATGTGGAGCAACAGGAACTCTCACTCATTGCTGGTGGGAACACAAAATGAAAGGGCTACTTTGGAAAACAGTTTGGTGTTTTTTTAAATGAAACTAAACATATTCTTAACATACGAATCAGCAATCATACTCTTTGGTACTTTCCCCAAAAAGCTGAAGACATCCACACCAAAACTTGCACATGGATGTTTATAAGCAACTTTAGTCAAAAGTCTGTCAGTAGTGAATAAATAAACTGTGGTACATCCAGACAATGAAATATTATTCAATACTAAAAAGAAATGAGCTATCAAACCATGAAAATACGTGAAAGAAACTTAATGCATATTACAAAGTGAAAGAACCCAATCTGAAAAAGCTACATACTGTGTGATTCCTACCATATGGAATTCTGAAAAAGGCAAAACTAGGGACACACTAAAAAGATCAGTAGTTGCCAGGGCATGGGGTCAGGGAGGGATGAATAGGCAGATACAGAGAATTTGAAGGGCAGTGAACATGATCATATCATGATATCATACAGAGCATGTTTAATGGTAGATATCTATCATCATATGTCTGTCCAAAACCATAGAATGTATAAAACCAAGGCTGAACGCTAACATAAACTATGGCTTTGGGTGATTATGATGTCCCAGTGAAGGCTTATCAATTGTAACAATTACACCACTCTGGTGAGGGATACTGATAATGTGGAAGGTTATGCATGTAGGGGATATACAGGAAATCTTTGTACCTTCTTTTCAATCTTGCTGCAAACCTAAAACTTATGTTAAAAAATTTCTTTAGAGTGTTCCTTATTCCTAACTATGCTGAAAATACTATTTTTAAAAAGCAACTAGTTAAACGTATCCCTCTTGAAATTTTATTTGGTGCTCACACTGAAAATTTTTACCACCAAATAGAGGACACACAACCACACATACACACACATTCACACGTTCACAAACACTTAGAACATCATAGGCATATCCCAAGTTGTGATCCAAAATGTCGTTCCATAAATCAGTTGTTGAAAATTCAAAAGGCATTTTGCCTTAGAAGTAACATTATGTAAACATGGTATTTTGGTTCACAGACTAACTCACAAGAGTCAATTTAACCTATAATATAAATAAACAACCATTCAGAATCTAAGTCTCTGAAGTTCCTGCTGCAATCCCAGAATCCAGAACAGAGCTAAGCATGTATTAGGGCCTAATAAATACGCTGAATGAGGATACGAATGAATAGTCATGTGAAACATGTGTTGAGCACTAACGCTGTGCCAGGAACTATTCTAAAGACCTTCTTATGGAATATTTTAGGCAATTTTCACAAACTTACAAGGTAGCATTTTGGAGATAAAGAAAGTGAGGAAGATGAAGTTTAAGATTAAAGAATTAGCTCATGACCATGCAGCTACAAAGAAGTAAACTGAGGAAAGCCCAGGGAACTTGGTTTTAGGATACATGCTGTTAAGTACGATGCATACAATCTCTTTGCTTTTGGCTTTGGGTCTTAAAAAGAAAGGACTAGATCCTGAAGGTAGGTAGCTCAAAGAATGTAAGTTCCATACAGACAAGGCTATGTGTCCTGTGATGTATCCCAAGCACATCAGCAGTGTATAATAAGCACTCAGTAAATATTTGATGAATAAATCTAAGGGTGTCTTTTTCTTTTTCCTGGATAGTAGGCCTATTCTAGGCAAAAGTGTAACTTACAATTTCTTTGATATTGTCCTAACTTTGCCTCCTTTTCCCATTGAATGTTCTCCCCAGGGATCAGTTATAGCAGCTGCCTTGTCCCAACAAAGGTAACCACACAGCCTACTTTAAGTAACTCATTATCCATTCTCAGATCAAAATTCTAACTCCCACAGGGTGGCAAAGATCCCAACTTATTGGGAGGGGAGCAGTCTGATCTGGCTTTCCCACTAAAGTATAAACAAACATGGCTTTCAGTGCTTTCAGGGAGTTCTCAATGCATACAACTGGCTTATAAGGGACTGCTTGTGAACCCCAATTGGCTTATAATTTTTGAATAATTTGAAAAAGGATAAACTTTTCTAAGTGATTTCTGGTATTTGCAGCTTCCTGCTTTCTTCTATGTGATACTCTCAGATTGTCTGTTGTTAGACCCCTTAGGTGAGACAGGCTGCCTAATCCAAATATGTCCGTGGTCCAGTGAAACCAACTCTAGGGAGAACAGAAGAACATTTTGAAACAAACGAGATGTAGTAAGATTCTTTTCTAGCAACATATAAATCACTTACCATTTCTTCATAAGAATGTAATTTTATATTATAAAATAATTATATATAAATCTAATTTTGTTAATCTGTTCTTAATAGTATGTTATCAGTCATCTAAAAACAAAGATTTGCAAGCAGCGCTTCATCAAAGGAGTGCCTCTCTACGGCAAATTGGTGAGGTGGTGGTAGGAGGTGGGGACATATCTCTGCTTTAGCAAAACAGAGAATGGATGATTTATTTCCGAATTACAAGTCATATTGGACTTGAAATGTAGTTATTGAGAAACTATTACACCGCTGATGCAAGTAAGCAATACTGCACCGTAGGGGGTTAACAAAACAATCCAAACAAGATAAATTATTACGATGAAGCTAAATTAACAGCAATTAATAATTAAAAGCAAGAGAGCAGCATTTGAAAATGAAGATGAGTTGGGCATGGTGGCTTACACCTGTAATCCCAGCACTTTGGGAGGTTGAGGCAGGCAGATCACCTGAGGCTGGGAGTTGGAGACCAGCCTGACCAACATGGAGAAACTCTGTCTCTACTAAAAAAAAAAAAAAAAAAAAAATATATATATATATATATATAAAATTAGCCAGTCATGGTGGCACATGCCTATAACCCCAGCTACTTGGGAGGCTGAGGCAGGAGAATCACTTGAACCCGGGAGGTGGAGGTTGTGGAAAGCTGGGATCACGCCATTGCACTCCAGCCTGGGCAACACGGGTGAAACTCCATCTCAAAAAAAAAAAAAGGGAAAGTGAAGATGACCTTAGAACAACGCTGATAACCTAGTAATAATTAAAATCCTTTCCCCAAATTATCAGAAGTCAAACTAGCAGCGCTTATGTTATATTGTGCAAGCTCTGCCGGGTGTGGTGGAGGCCAGTAGAATATTGCATTAGCATTCTCAGTAAGTTGTTCTGGCTTATAAAAAACAAATTTCAGTACTTTTAGATTTTTTACTTAACAGATTTTGAAACTGTCCGTAAGAACTGACAAAAACAGCTATACCTCGGGGTGAGTCTTCTGCTCATCACTACCCAGGGAGCTTAGGTCTACACCTTGGTCACTTTCCTAAGCAAAGGATGAACAACTCAAGACATCTTTCTCAGAGACAGTGGAAGTTTTTGACCATACATCCCAAATCTCATATCAATAAAACAGATAGAACAGGAGATTTAAAAAAATAAACACTTTAAGGGCAGCCAACTCCTGTCTAGTCTGCCAAGGGAGGCTGGTTCCCCAGGAGAGCCTTTCTTCTTGCATCTGGATGTCTGAAAGCATGGAAGCAGCCAAGAGTGACCTCCCAGGAGGTAGCAGGTGCTGTCATGGCTCCTCTGTACTGCAAGCTTGCAACACTTCGCTCAGCCCAAACAGAGAGGAATTATGCAGCCACGGGAGTGAGGCACAGTATATCTTTTACATCTTTGTGTCTCCTGGCCTAGCACAGTGACTGGTACAAAACAGATGCCCAATAAACACAGAACAAACTAAGTCTGGCCTCAGGTCACCTTTCCAGCACCTTATCCGTAAACCTGCATTTGTCAGCTCACATCAGCTTTTCTGCTACAGCTGCTGCAATGGCACAGGAGGAGGCGACCCTTTCCCCAGTTCACCACCATTCTGCTCAGTGCTTGGTGCCCCAGCCCGCCTCTCAGGAATTATACACCACACTTCGTCTGCCTCAGCTTCTCCAGAGTTCTTTTGACTCCTCAAACCCCCTTCCTAGGAATACATGGAATTTATTAAATCATTTCATTATTATAGATAATAAAAAAGAACTTTTTAAGTAAAAATAATTCATTTAAAATAAGCGTAAGTTTGAATTTTTGTAACATAAAATTCAAATTTTCCAGTGCAATAAATAATGCCATTATTTCATTTACATAAATTAAAACCACAGCGAATTAATTATAAAAGAAAAAGGTACCACTGGCTAATAACATGTCTTCTCACCAAAAGATACTCCAAAACATAGATTTAAATTTAAACCCATGTTATAAAATCACTAACAAATAAAAACAATTCATAATTTGTTTTGAAATGTTTGTTTTTTGAACGTAAAATTCAACTGCTACTCTTACAGCTTTCTCTCATTTTTTTCAATTTTCCCATTTTTTTTAACTTTTAAATTCAGGGGTATATGTGCAAGTATGTTACATAGGTTAACTGGTGTCACAGGAGATTATGAACAGATTATACCTGTCACCCTGGTATTAAGCCAAATGCCCACTAGTTACTTGTCCTGATCCTCTCCTTTCTTCCACCTTTTCCCCTCTGGTGGGACCCTGTGTCTTCTGTTGCCCTCTAAGTGTCCCTGTGTCCTCATCATTTAGCTCCCACTTATAATGAGAACGTACGGTATCTGGTTTTCTGTTCCTGCACCAGTTTGAAGGATAATGGCCTCCAGCTCCATTCATGTTCCTGCAAAGGACTCTTTTTGCTTTTAAATTATGAGATAAAGATTAAGGTTTCAGGCTTCTATTTTCAAGCACTTTTCTGAAAACAGTAGATAGTGTTAATTCCCCAAATTAAAACATCAAATTAGATACAAATCAATATTATATTTTGTATTTTTAACACTGGCTTTTGAAGAATCAAATTTATATTACAATCATAGCACTTATGGATTTGGTAAAGACCATCCTAAATCTAGTTTATAGAAGAATTATCTATTTTAAACTCATTATCAGATTATTACACTTTGATCAGAAGCTTCAGGTCTTTATTATGGATATAACTTAAACAATATATTACTGTCCAAAAGGGGAAAAACTCCCTAACACTGTGTAACTGACGAAACACCCAGGGTTACTGGGAGCTGGTGACAGCGGGCGCCCAGGTGAGAGGACACAGGTGCTCAGCAGGGCTCCATTGGCTCTGTATACACTGGGAGTTTTCACATGGTTCTATTTTCTAGGGAGAAACATGTGAATTGATAAATAAAAATAAATTTAAAATAAAAACAGAAAAAAAAATTGGCACCGCCATCTTTAACATGAATTCCCTGGACTGCCTTTGTGGACACCAGAGGTTCCAAACCACCGGCTGAAAATTTAACTTTCTTCATTTTGACAACTTTAATGATCTTTACAATCAAAATTTAATGCACTTACATCTACTCCAACTTAAAACAAAATATTCCCTGCTCCAAAATGCTCCTCGCAATACATTCCCACCACCCGTATCTCTCTCAAATCTCACGGCCCTTGTGGCCAAATTTACTGAAGAAGTGGTTTACATCTGCTAACTTTTCAGCTCACTCTCATCTTGTTTTTTAAGGTACCCAGTGATGCCCACGCCATTCTTGGTCTCATGCAGCTGCTTGGCAGCCTCCGTGGGGCACTTCCTCTTTCCTGAGGACCGCCATCCTTGGCATGCAGCATAACATGCTCTTCCATTTCCACTTATTTCTCAGGTTGCTTTATTTCAGTTCCTTTCCCCAAACTGTACATTTCCTTTAAAAACGTTAGTGTTTTTTAGGATTTGGTAAGACCTCTTTTCTTCTTACTCTATTTTTTTGCTCTGGGTGACTTCATTTACTCCCAAGGTTTCAAATATCCTCTGTAGGCCAAAGGAGATTTCTATCTTCAGACTAGACCTGTCTCCGGAGCTAAGCCCCTTACGTACACCTGCTTATTCAACCTATCCATTCGAACAATGCATTTGAACATTAAATTCATGGCCAAAACGGAGTACTTGCTCTCATCCCAAACCCAGGCTGTCTCAACCACAAACCTGCTTCTTCAGAGTGTTCCCTAGTTCTCAACAAGTAGCAGCACTAGGCACCCACTGCTCATGTCAGAAGCATGGGTGTCATCCTTCTCCACCCAGCACTGCCAATCAATTAAGTCCTGTTAGTTCCACTTCCTATACATTTCACCAATGTTTATTTCTATCACCATTATTACCACTCCAGTCCAAGTATCATCATTGCTTGGCTAACCTCCAGTAGTTTCCTAATTGGTCTTTTTTTTTTTTTTGAGATTAAGTCTTGCTCTGTCGCCCAGGCTGGAGTGCTGTGGTGCGATCTCGGCTCACTGCAACCTCGGTCTCCCAGGTTCAAGTGATTCTCCTGCCTCAGCCTCCTGAGTAGCTGGGACTAGAGGTGCCTGCCACCAGGCCCAGCTAATTTTTATATTTTTAGTAGAGACAGGCTTTTCCTATCTTGGCCAGGATGGCCTCGACCTCTTGACCTCATGATCCACTCAAACTGCTGAGATTACAGGCATGAGCCACCATGCCCAGCCCCTAACTGGTCTTGAGTAAACACAATGGCTCCGCTCCAATTTGTTATCTACTCTGGAGTTACAATGTTATTTTTAAAATGTAAATCCAATCACATCTCCTCTGTTTTTTTTTAAAAATCTTTTGATTTCTTCCCATTAGTAACAAGATAAAATAAAAGATCCGTGATAAAAAAGCATAAAGACCCTGTCTTCAGGTCTGTCCCTTGCCTACCTCTCCAACCTCACTGTATACCATAATTTCTTTTTCTTCTTTATGTTCAATACTTTCTTTTTTTTTCTTTATGTTCAAGAGTTCTTGCTCTTCCTCAAGAATACTATGCTTTCCTATCTCAGGACCTCCCATTTTACAGATTTCCTTTCTCTAGAACAGGAGTCAGCAAAACTTTTTAGGAGAGGGCCAGATAGATAGTTCCCCAATTCCCACTCTAAAAGGCTAATAATCTAACCCAATTGCTTACAGATTCAAGTGGCATGTTCTCATTGAAACTTTTCTTAATCAATATTAAGTCCCCTGCTGGGGACAGTGGCTCACACCTGTAATCCCAGAGTTTTGGAAGGCTAAGGCGGGAGGATGGTTTGAGGCCAGGAGTTCAAGACAAGCCTGGACAACATAGCAAGATGTAGCATCTACAAAAAATTTTAAAAAATAGGCTGGGCATGGTGGCTCATGCCTATAATCCCAGGGGAGGCCCTGAGGATCACCTGAGGGTAGATCACCTGAGGTCAGGAGTTTGAGACCAGCCTGGCCAACATGGCAAAATCCCATCTCTACTAAAAAATACAAAAATTAGCTGGGCATGGTGGCAGGCACCTGTAATCCCAGCTCCTTGGGAGGCTGAGGCAGGAGATTCACTTGAACCTGGGAAGCGGAGGTTGCAGTGAGCTGAGATTGTGCCACTGCACTCCAAGCTGGGTGACACAGTGAGACTCCATTTCGAAACAAAAAAAATTAGCAGGGCAAGGTGGTATGTACCTGTAGCCCTACCTACTCAGGAGGCTGAGGAGGGAAGATCACTTGAGCTCTGGAGTTCAAGGTTATACTCCACAGCCTGGGTAACAGAGTGGGAGCCTCTCTTAAAAATAATGGAAAAAAAAGATAAGTCTCCTTATTAAATGTACTTGCACCACAAAATATATTTCTCCTTCATAGAACAGGCCATTATTGTACTGTTGGGCCCTTATGTAACATGGGGATTAGGAGTGTCAACCCCCTGCACAGTCAAAAATCCATGTATAATTTTGACTCCTCTCAAACTCAACTACCAACAGCCTACTGTTGACCAGAAGCCTTACTGATAACATAAATGGTTGATTAACACATATCTTGTATGTCATATGTATTATACACTATATTCTCACAATAAAGTAAGCTAGAGAAAATATTAAGAAAATCATAAGAGAAAATACCTTAACAGTACTGTATGGTTACATATTGATGCCATAAGTTTATACCGTCTGTTTACAAGATGAATCGTCTGAAGTGACAGGCAACTGCAGCTGCAAACTTCAACCTAAGCTACATATCAAGCAATGCAACTTTTGCTTGTAATGTCATGACTTTTCTGTTTCTTGAAAGTACTTGCAACATCACTAGTGGTACTTCCTATGGGTCTCAAAGTGTTATTCAAGGGTTGTGGTATTGCATTAAACATGATGAAAAATACACAAGAACTGCAATAGATCACTTTTTATGGCAATAAGCAATTTACTGGAGAGAGCAACTGTTCACATGGAGATGATTTGGTACACACAGCATTTTAAGTGAATACTTACAATACTTGGGCTCCTCACAATAGCAACAGGAGGTGGTTACAAAATTATCACAGTAGTACAGTGTGTACTACAGTGAATTTCATGCAGTTATGATTTAATACTGCATCGTTACATTTTACATTACTCTCAACTGCAAATGGTACCATGTATGATCTGTGTTTCTGTAAGTTTTGATAAATTTTAACTTTTTATAGATTTGCATATACTTTATGGTAATAAATGATAAAGATGAGTATCTATAGATATTTTATGTATTCATGACATAGCTAACTTTAAAACTTTTTTTTCATTATTTCTAGGCTACATGGTCTGCAGGTTGTTTTCAAATCATTACACATTTCCAAAAAATTTTCCAATAAATTTGTTGAAAAGAATACGTGTATAAGTGGCCCCAGACAGGTCAAATCTGTGTTGTCTAAGGGTCAACTATAATTCATTAGACGGTTGTGAAATTCTTTTGTGAATATCCATATTCACTATAAGGATGTAGGCTCTCTTAGAGTGGGAACTATATCTACTTTGTTATTTTATTCCAGGAGGCAGTAGAAAATGTGACACACAGTAGCAATCAATCAATCAATCAATCAATCAATCCATGTTGAATGAATGAATCAATAATTTGCTACCTGACCTTCATTTGGCACATTTATCTTTCTTAGCCTTAGTTCTCCATCTGGAAATAGAGATCATAAATACAGCCACTTTCAAGGTTGCTTCAGGGTACATACAGAATGTGTGTGAGAGCATTTTGAGAACTCTAATGCAATACACAAATATAAGAAAATACATGGAAAGATGCCTCAGTTGCATAGGACTGGGGCAAACTATGGCCCAATGGCCAAATCCTCTGGCTCGTTTTGTTGCTCCTCTAGCTAAGAACAGTCTTTACCTTTTGAAAGGATTGTGAAAAATACAAAACAAGGAAGACTACGCAACAGAGACCAGATGAGGCCTGCAAAGCCTGAAATATTTACTCTCTGGCCCTTTACAGAAAAAGTCTGCAGACCCCTGGCCTAGAGAAGTGTCTGGGCTTAAGTAAACATTTTAACAGTGAATAAATAATTATTACTTTGCAAATATATCCATATGTTGGTATTTTGATAACTGACAAGCAGTGCCATTTTCTGACTGCCTGTCTTCCATTCAATAAAGCAAGTAATCGATGTACAAATACCTCTCCCCTCCCCAGGATATGTTTACTTTAAATTTTAAAAATACAAGGAGACTATAAATATTTTCATTTCCTTCAATTATATCAGGACCTATTTTTGAAACAGAAAAGGCATGGATGGCTGGGGAATGGTGTGGGGATAGACAGCTGGAGGCTGTGCAAACCATGCCCACTGGAAGGGTGACTGCTATCACTGTGCATGCGGTTGCTGCGTGGAAATCCAAGTCTACAGAAACCTACTGACTGTCTGCTGTAAAATACCAAGATTATTTTCTCCCCAGGGAATCCATTATCACAAAGAAATTAGAAATGGCACATGGATAAAAAATAATAAGAGGCGTGTTTATTGCCAAAAAGAAATCCCCAGTACTGCACAAAAAGAAAAGGATTTTGGAGTCAAAAGATCGAGATTCAAGTCTGAACTCTACCACTATTCCATCTGTCACTTTGAGCAAACCTATTAGCCTTTCTGAGCTGAATTTCTTCATCTAGAAAAAGAGTAATAATCACTGATGACATTTAGGAGGTGGTCTTTATGAGCCAAGTGCTTTACTATATTATATTCGATCTTTCTATCAAAATGCAAAGTAGATATTATTAGTGCAAATATATAGGTGAAGAAACAGTCACTCAGAGAACTTAAGTGACTTGCTCAAGTAACACCACTAGAAAGAAGCAAAGGGTTTGTCTGTAGTCAAGTTCTGACTCTAGCAATGCTATTAGTGCAACCTCTGTTAAGATATTTAACCTCTTTAGACCTACTATGTGCTTTACCTTACAAAAAGCATATAAAACCTAATTTCCAGAAGAGATGATTTGAAATTCCTCCATATTACAATATTGCCAACTTATACCTTAAAGGAAAATGGTTTTTCTCCCTTCCTTCCATATTAAATCTAATTCTGTGACTTCAGAGAATAACAGAAAGAGGATGTACTCTCCTCTTTGTATATAATAACAATCTAAATTAAGGAAGCATAAATACCTAAAATAAAAGTATTAGATTTTGAGCATATTTGCTGAGTAGCATAATGATGATGAATTCTACTTATTCCATAGCAATCCCCCTTCTGTTTGTAAACCAAACACATTCAACACATGGCACATGAGTTGATCATTAAATCTTGATTACCTTTGCTTCATTGTGTCATGTACTCTCCCATGCTGGACGCACTGTTCCTCCAATTCATCATTTCTTCTCTGTAACTTTTCCAATTTATCATATGTATACCTTTTTTCTTGACTGAGTTGAGCTATTTCAGATCTAGAGAGGTGAAAACACAAAAATGATAGATGTTGAAGGGTCTTATTACTAGGGTACATTGTTATTATATAACCTTAACATTATCTTAAACTCCGTACTTAAACATAACAGTATAATGACAACTATATCCTTTGCAAAAGAAAATGTTTCAGAAATTGCAAGACACATTGTAAGACTCAAGTGTTACACAGAAAAAGGAATAACAACTTACTCTAATGGAAATGGCTTCCCTAAGGAACAAGACAAAAATGATAATGATCAAATCTCTTTTTTAAAAGACTATCATTATCATTCATTTAATAAATACTTACTGAGTGCTTATTCTAGGCCAAACACTGTGCTGTCAGCGAAGAAACCCTAGGCCTAATTTCTGTAACAGTTTATTTTAATTAACATAACCAGTGTAATGGCACACAGTTAAAATAAAAATAGATCTGTAATAGTTAATTTTATGTGTGAACACGGTTGGGCCATGATGCCTAGATATTTGGCCAGACATTATTCTGGACATTTCTGTGAGGGAGTTTTTTAGATAATATTAACATTTAAATTAGTAGACTTTGAGAAAAGCAGATTACTCTCCATGTGGGCGGGCTTCATCCAATCCGTGGAAGGTCTTAACTGAACATAGAGGCTGGGTGCAGTGGCTCACGACTATAATCTCAGCACTTTGGGAGGCTGAGGTGGGAGAATCACAAGGTCAGGAGTTTGAGACCAGCCTGGGCAATATGATGAAACCCCATCTCTACTAAAAATACAAAAAATAGCCAGGCATGGTGGCGGGTGCCTGTAATCCCAGCTACTGGGAGGCTGAGGCAGGAGAATCGCCTGAACCTGGGAGGCGGAGGTTGCAGTGAGCTGAGATCTCACCACTGCACTCCAGCCTGGGACAGAGTGAGACTCCGTCTCAAAAAGAAAAAAAATCTATGTCTATAGAACAAAGCTTGACCTCCCCTGAGCAAAATAGATTTCTGCCTCCAGAGTGCCTTTGGACTTAAACTCCAGCGCTTCCCTGGGTTTCCAGCCTGCCTGCCTACCCTGAAGATTTTGGACTTAGCAAACCTCCACAATTGCCAGAGCCAATTCCTTCAAATAAATCCATGTCTATCTATCTCCATGCCTATCTAGACCCAGACCTAGATATACAGTTAGATACATCAATCGACTGATTGAAAGATATCCAGTTGGATCTATTTCTCTTAAAAATCCTGATTAATACAAGTTCTAAAAGGCATAATAATGAAACACAGTGGTCTTCTGTCCTCTGACCTCCTGTCTAGCAGTGACAAATACTTTCAAGTCTTATAAAGCTATTTCTTTTTGCATTACCTTTATATTTGTAAGTATGTTTATACAGCTCTTGTTCCATCAATTAAGAAATTTCTATTGATGTCTATGGTAGACAAAGATTAACTTCTTTTCCATGCCCCTTTCCTCTCCTTCCATCCCTAGCTTGTCAATGTAATTACCAGTATTTCAGTTTGGGGTTCAATTAATATTCGTATTTATATTAAAATGAATACTTAAATATTGGCCTTTGCTATCCATGTGGCGTATTATGATGCCATGTACCTTGTGTACATTTATTTTCTCCAAATTAGTAGGCTTTAGTATAGCATGACTGAGTGGCAAGACACCCTTTCTCATGGAAGATTCTCAAATATTGATATCTGTCATTTTTTCTCTCTGGACACTGTTGCTCAAGAGAAGGACTTTCCAATTTTCTGCTGTTGTGTACAACCCTGTCAGAGGTCCAGAAGCTGGCTGGAAATAGAGGGGTGAGGATGTTACCTATACACTTTTTCTTAATCCTTCTACTCTAACTTTAGTGCCTCTATTTTAACCACAGCTTTCAGGTTCAATCTCTTCCAAGAGAAAGCCCCTAATCTTCTGTGTGGAGGAGGGGCAGGTACTTGGCTGCAAGTGGTGAAGGTGGAATCGTCAATTTTGGTTTCAAACTGATGATTTCCTATGTTCCACCCTTCCTTTCCAAGTTTTTCTGAAATTCTGAAAGCAGACCAACTTGCTTCACATATATGTATCCCCCTCTGTAGACACTTAAGGTTCGCCTTTCCCCATTCTGCTAAGTTGGGTACGATTCCCCTCATCTTCCTTCTGTCTTCATATATTTCATTGTGGGTCAAAAACATCTCCTTTGGTGATGGCTGAAATTCTTCAGGAAATATCCTGTCTTTTCTGTCTTAGATGACAATCCAAGTCTCAAAATCTGAAGATCAGAAAGATGTTTACCCAAGAAAAATTGTATTCCTTTCCTTGTGTTAAGTAAACTCTAAATTACTGCCTACTGCCAGCATCTCCTCATGTCCTAATGCCTAATCAGTTACAATGGAAACTTTAAAACTCTTGTATATTATGAGTCATTTTCAGGTTAATGATTGGTTTGTTTCCTGAAGACTCCTGACGTAAAATTGATTCCCTTCAAAAAAGGATTCTTCCAGTAGGCAAGATAGCCTTTTCTTCCTGGTCAGGAAAGGATTTGGATTTGCTAAGGGAAATCTCACCTTACAAATCGTTCATCCTAAGGACCACACTGCTCACACGTATAGGGGGGAAACTCTTGCTTTTAGTTCACCTCATTCTTCTTTTGGTTTTCATCTTGGTTCAAATGTGATCCCAAAGGAAGCTTGCCCTGATTAATATCTTGCAGTTCTCAATATGTCAGCACATTTTTTGAAGCTACCTCTAGCCTTTATGCATACATTAGCTTATAATTTATTCTCTTAAATTGTGCTCTGTGCCTTGTCTTTCCCACCAGATTCTGTATGAGAGCATGGATTATCTCATTTTCAAGCTCAGCTCAAGTGCTCAATCTACATTTGCTTCTCCTAATAAGAATCTACCCATATTTGAAATAGTCTAAAAGGAGTTAATAATGACTTATGTTTCTCCTTTCAGAATCACATGTAATACAAAATAATTTAGAGGCAGTTATAATAAATTTTTGATCTGGTATCCCTTCCAATGTTAGTATCTCCTATCATACCACGCACTAAAACAAATTCCAAAAGAAGGAAAAAAAAATCCTTAAGCCAAATTAGAAAAAAAATGCAGAACACTGACCTATTCCCGGGCACTTTCCAAACAAAAAGGCACTTTTTAAAAGAAAAATCGAAGAGTCCCAAGATGGCCGATTAGCAACAGCTCAGGAATGTAGCTCCCAGTGAAAGCGCAGAGAACGAGTGGACGCCGCACTTTCCGACGAATTTTTGTAGCCCACGGACCGGGAGATTCCCGGCAGAGGAGCCACACGGGTCGCCAGCGCGACTCGTTTGGCCGGCGCGGCTGTTTTGCCGGCGCCCCAGCGCGGCGCTTCCTGGTGCGGAGTGTACGGGACGGACGGGCTCGGCTGGTCCCATCCCCA
>CAUYQU010062097.1:0-29995 GCA_963574635.1 Cheracebus regulus | reverse complement strand
AACAAGCAAATTTAATAAATATTTACAGAACCTACCACCCCATATCCACAAAACATATTTTTTTCAATATTATATCATACCTATTCTAAAAGTGATCACATAATAGGAAATAAATCACTTTTTAGTAATTGCATAAGCATTTCACAGATTTAAATGAAATCTTGAGCAACAGAGCAAGATTATTGTTCTCTCTCCCTCTTTCTCTTTCTTTTTTCTCTTTTATTCTATTTCTTTCTTTCTCTAAAAAGAAAAAAAAAAGGTGCCCAGGATGGTGCCAAACAACATAATGGCCCTTAATAAGTGTGAGCTCCCTGTTTATATAAATAATTGCCTTTTCCAAAAAAAAAAAAAGTTAAAAATCCACTCCCTGACTCTGCCATTTGCTCATTGTGTGCCCTTGCATGAGCCACTTAATCTTTGTTTTTCATATCTCTAAAATAGAAATAGGCCTGATGTGGTAGCTCATGCCTGTAATCCTAGTGCTTTGAGAGGCCAAGGCAAGCAGATCACCTGAGGTCAGGAGTTCGAGACCAACCTGGACAACATAATGAAACCCGTCTCTAATAAAAATACAAAAATTAGCCCAGCATGGTGGCACATGCCTATAAGCCTAGCTAATTGGGAGGCTGAGGCAGGAGAGTCGCTCGAACCCAGGAGGTAGAGGTTGCAGTGAGCCGAGATCGCGCCACCGCACTCCAGCCTGGGTGACAGAGTGAGACTTCGTCTAAAAATAAATAAAAATAAAATATATACTTATCACATATTTTCATAAGGATTAAGTGAGATAAACTCTGTAAAAGTATTTAGAACAGTGTCTGACATATCCTTAAGGTGCTCAGTAAGTGTTATACATCACCGTCATTATTCTTCTGTTCCCTTGAAGAAGGGAACATCGTAATTTCTCTAGTCCCCACTTCATCCCCTTTGCATGGCACTGTGCTTAATATGTATGTGACAGGCAGTAAAAAAAATTTCAAGTATTCTAATACTTGTCTGTGGAGAGCACAAATCTTGTACATATTAATTGCTTGATACATGCTTATTAGATTGATGTTTTCTTTCCTCTATACATTTCATTCACTTTAGGAGAGAGAAGAAATAAATCATTGTGAGAGTATGGTTTCAGAAGTATGCTTACATAAATTGATGCCTATATTTGTATTTGGTTATTTTGGTGTAAATTTATAAGTAATTTTAGCATAAAGGAGAAATTTGGGAAGGAAGAAGAAACTTTTTCAGGGCTTGGGGAGACAACTTAGATACTTGTGTTCATGGATATTATTTCTGTTTTGAACTTCCTGTATTTAAAAAAAAGCTTTTTTGGCAATATTTAAAGTCACTGTATGTACATGTATTAATAGTTCTGCATTTGTCAGGAGACTTGGTATTTTTTTTGCTTGCATGGCAGTTTTGAGCAATGCGATTTAAAATTTTTGTTAAACTACTTATAAAGTCATTCTTAGTTTGATTTCAGTTTGCTATTCAAGATAGAGGGTATCTGTTTTCCTCCCAGAAATCTTGGGTGTTTTTTATTTATTAAACTACTTTAATATTTGTAAGCAAGCAGATCTGACTTTAACTTTTTAGATCTTTGTATTGCTCCTCCCAAAAAAGTAAAATTAGACCATGAACTTGATTGGTCCTGTTGTTATCGTGTGCAGTGCTATCGACATGATCTGATTGCTGAGCAATGTTTGTTCTGCCATTGGCTGTCTTAAAATTGGACTGTTAAAAACCATAGACAAAAAGGAGAAAGCCAGACTGAACCAGCTCTGCTTAGTGTCACCTGATGCGAGATTCTGGTGGTTAATGTCTGTTCAGCTGAGTTTTCATTATGAGTTCTCATATCTAGGACCTAGCACAACCAGTTTTCCATGATGTAATACCTCTAAAACATGTCTGAACTGCAGTGAGTCTTACCTGACTATATTACTACCTTTTTATGGGTTTAGGTTCATAGTTCTTTTGGAACTTAAGATGTGAGCCATTGCCCTCTCTTATTATTATATTTTTTTCTGTTTCTTTTTTTTTTTTTCCTTCAGCATGGTTCACTGTAGCCTTGACCTCTCAGGCTCAAGCCTTCCACTTCAGCCTCCTGAGTAGCTATGACCACAGGCGTGCCCCACACCCAGATAATTTTTTTGATTTTTAGTAGAGATGAAGTCTCCTTATGTTGCCCAGGCTGATCTTGAACTCTTGGGCTCAAGCAATCCTCCTACCTCAGCCTCCCAAAGTACTAGGATTACAGGTGTGAGCCGCTATGCCTGGCCTTTTTGTTGTTGTTATTGGTGATTTTTTTTTCTAGTCTAAGTCCAAGAAATGATAGTATCTTTGCATTATTTGGATGTAAAATGCAAAGCAGTTTATTTTGTGCTGCATGTTAAAAGATTAGTGGAGTCTGGTAGAGTGTGTTACAGGTCCCTTTCTTCCAAAATTATGGGAGGAAATTAGATTAAAATTCTGGAAAAACATACTTTTTAAAGAAGAATAGGCTGGGCTTGGTGGCTCATGCCTGTAATCCCAGCACTTTGGGAGGCCAAGGCGGTAGATCACTTGAGATTGGGAGTTTGAGACCAGCCTGACCAACATGGAGAAACTGTCTCTACTAAAAATGCAAAATTAGCTGGGCATGGTGATGCATACCTGTAATCCCAGGTACTCAGGAGGCTGAGGCAGGAGAATCACTTGAACCTGGGAAGCGGAGGTTGTGGTGAGCTGAGATTGAGCCATTGCACTCCAGCCTGGGCAACAAGAATGAAACTTCGTCTCAAAGCAAAAAAGAATAGTAAACCAAGTTAAGTAGGTTTCATCAATCTTTGTATGCATCTCTGTTTCTTTTTCTTCTTTCTTTCTTTTTTTTTTTTTTTTAGACAGGGTCTTACTGTTTTGCCCAGGCAGAGAAGTGCAGTGGTATGATCACAGCTCACTATAACCTTGACCTTCTGACTTCAAGTGATCCTCCTGCCTGTCTTCTGAGTAGCTGGGACTACAAGCATACACCACCATGCCTGGCTAATTTAATTTTTAAATTTTTTTAGAGACAGGGTCTTACTGTGTTTCCCAGGCTGGTCCTGAGCTCCTGGCTTCAAGTATTCCTCCACCTTGATCTCCCAAAGTGCTGGGCTTACCTGTGTGAGTCACTGTATCCAGCCTCTTTTCTTTCTTTCTTTCTTTTTTTTTAAGTGGTTATTTTCTTAGCAGGGTTTCAGTGTTTTAGATGTAGGTCTTTTAGAAAATGTAAGTATCAAAATTATGTCCATATTTTAATATTGTATTATTGATTTATTTAGGCCTCTTAATGTAGTTACCGTAACCTTTAGAATCAGACATTTTTCTGGAAAGACCAGTGTGGATCAGAAGAACTCCTTTGATATGGATGCTGCTTACTGCTCAACATTGGCAGCAGAAAAGCTCATAAAGCAAACCAGCTAGATTTTCATTGGTCATAGATAGGCAGTTCTTTTTTATGAATCAAAAATCAAAAGTGGTTTTATTGAACCACTAGCCTTTTTTCTTTCTTACTGATTGTCACAGGGCAAAACATAGACTTTGGAGCCAAACATCCAGATTCCAGTACCCTCTTTAACCTATGTCAAGTCATTTAAATACTCTGAACCTCATTTTCCTAGATGATAAAGTGGGGGTAATTTCATCTCAGGTAATACATTTATAAAGCACCTAGCTCAGTTTCCAGGTATATTGTAGGTAAGCAGTAAGTAATTTCCTTTTTCTTTTCTTTTCTTTTTTTTTGAGACAAAGTCTAGCTCTGTCACCCAGGCTGGAGTGTAGTGGCACAATCTCTGCTCATTGCAGCCTCCGCCTCCTAGGTTCAAGTGATTCTTCTGCCTCAGCCTCCCGAGTAGCTGGGATTATAGGCACCCACCACCATACCCTGCTAATTTTTGTATTTTTAGTAGAGATGGGGTTTCACCACATTGGCCAGGCTGGTCTCAAACTCCTGACCTCAGGTGATCTACCCGCCGTGGCATCCCAAAGTGCTGGGATTGTAGATATGAGCCACCACGCCTGGCCAGTAGTGTTAGTGTTTTTTTAAATCAGAGTAAGGACAGCTAGATATGTTTTAAACTATGTCATACGTCTTCACTTCTTTTTTCACTTATTTTTTGGACAGAGTCTTGCTCTGTTGGCCAGGCTGGATGGAGTGCAGTGGCATGATCTCGGCTTACTGCAACCTCCGCCTCCCGGTTTCAAGCAACAATTGTGCCTCAGCCTCCTGAGTAGCTGGGATTACAGGTGTGCACCACCACACAGGCCTAACTTTTGTATTTTTAGTAGAGATGGGGTTTCACCATGTTGGCCAGGCTGGTCTGGAACTCCTAGCCTCAGGTGATCCACCTGCCTTGGCCTCCCAAAGTGCTGGGATTATAGGCGTGAGCCACCATGCCTGGCTCTTCCTTCATTTCTTTGTTTAGGGAATAAAGTTTTGAGGGGGGACATTTATGGTTTAGTGTTTAACTCTCAGCTTTATGCAGAACTGTACATTAATAAATATTTGACTGAATGTGAATGCCACCAAGGAACATGTTATTTTCCTTATGCTAGTTTACAAAGAGTCAAAGCCTAAAGTTTTAGATCTGCGAACATTGTATCACAGGAGAGTGACCCTTACAATTTTATTATGTATCTATTAGTTTTCTGTGGCTGTCATAACTAATTACCACTAGTAGCTTAAACAACACACATTTATTTTATCTTACTGTTCTATAAGTCAGAGGTCTGACAAGGGTCTCACTGGGTTAAAATCAAGGTATCAGCAGGGCTGCATTCTTTTTTCAACTGCCAGTGGCTGTTCGAATTCCTCACTTCATAGATCCCTTCCATCTTCAAACCCAGCAGTGAGTTTTTCTCACATTGGATCACTCTGATACTGACTCTTCTGCCTGCTTCCACCTATGAGAATCTTGTGATTACTTTGGAGCCACCTTGATAGTCCAGGATAATCTCTCTTTAAAGTCTTTGAACAGCAACTTTAATTGCATCTGCAATTTTGATTTATTTCCCTTGCCATATAATGTGATATAGTCACAGGTTCTGGGGATTAGGACATAGACATCTCTGGGGGGCAATTAGTCTGCCTACTTTAGTATCCCATTAGGAAGGCATTTTTGAGCACATCCCCATGTGCTACTATTAACCCATAATTAAATATCAGTAAAATGAAATTTCTCTTTTTATAAAAAATAAGTAAAAGTTTTAATTTTCTTCCCATACTCCAATGGATAACCTTGCTCATTACCCATTTTGGAGACTGCTGGCTAATAGTAGGTCCTAGGAAAAGTCCTGACTTGGAACAAGAATTTCAACTTTTGGCAGGGCACAGTGTTTTCGTGTCTGTGAAATCCCAGCAATTTGGGAGGCTGAGGTGGGCAGATTGCTTGAGCACAGGAGTTCAAGACCAGCTTGGGAAACATGACAAAACCCTACATCTCTACAAAAATACAAAAATTAGCTAGGTGTGGTGGCGCATGCCTGTAGTCCCAGCTACGTGGGAGGCTGAGGTAGGAGGATTGCTTAAGCCCAGGAGGTGGAGGCTGCAGTGAGCCAAGATTGTGCCACTGTACTCCAGCCTGGGCAAAAGGTGGAGACCTTGTCTCAAAAAAAAAAAAAAAAAAAGGAATTTCAACTTTTATTTAAATTCAGTGAATACTGAGCGCTAACTATGAGCAAGGCAATGTTTTAAGTACATGGAGAGACACAAAACTGCATGGTATATGTTGTCCAGGTGGACTAACTACTGCAGTAAACAACTTAAAATCTCATTGGTTTAAAGGCTTGTTTTTTAGTCATGTCCCAGTCCAATGCAGGTTGGGTGGAGGTGGAAGGGGAGCTCATTTTCACCTAGAAAAGGGCCTTAGATTCCTCCACTGGATCTTCTGTATCTGCTGGCAGAGGAGGGAAGAAGGTGTGGAAGATAGTGTTGAGGTTTTATGGAACAGGCCTAGAAATGACATAATCACTTCTGCCTATATACCACTGGGCAGATCTTAGTGTTACAATCTTCCAACGGTAATGAACACTGAGAAATGTAATATACTTCAGGAGGAAAGGGGAAGCAATTTGTTGAACAAGTAGCTATTCTCTTCCACACACAGGATCCCTGCCCTCAAAAATCTTTTAATTTAGTGGAAGAGGTAGACATTAGGTAAAACTTGATGTAGAAGGCAGGGCCTAATAAGTGCTCTAGTAGAGGTTTATGTTTATTTTTATTATTTTTTGAAATGGATTCTCGCTCTGTCACTCAGGCTGGAGTGCAGTGGTGCAATCTCGACTCACTGCAGCCTCTGCCTCCTGGGTTCAAGTGATTTTCTCCTGCCCTCAGCCTCCTGAGTAACTGGGACTACAGGCACACACCACCACACTGGCTAATTTTTTTGTATTTTTGGTGGAGACAGGGTTTCACCATGTTTGCCAGGCTGGTCTCAAACTCTTGAACTCAAGTGATTCGCCCACCTCGAGAAAGATTAATTTGATTAGAAATATTTGAAATTACATATCTGAATTAGACATTCTTGTAACCAACTTCAAATAGCTATTTTAAGAATTAAGTGACAGGCCAGGCACAGTGGCACTCACCTGCATTCCCAGCACTTTGGGAGGCTGAAACAAAGGAATTGCTTGAGGCCAGGAGTTCGAGACTAGTTTGGACAACAGAGGGAAACCCCATCTCTACAAAAAATTTAAAAATTAGCCAAGTATGGTGGACTACAAGCACGCCTGAAGTCCTGGCTACTTTGGAGGTCAAGGTGGGAGGATCGTGAGTTCAAGCCATGAGTTCAAGGCTGCAGTGAGCTATGATCATGCCACTGCACTGCAGCCTGACAGAGCGAGACCCTGTCTCTTAAAAAACAAAAAGAGTAGGCCAGGCGTGGTGGCTCACGCCTGTAATCCAAGCACTTTGGAGGCCAAGGTGGGTGGATCACCTGAGGTCGGGAGTTCAAGACCAGCCTGACCAACATGGTGAAACTCCATCTTAAAAAAACAAAAAAAACAAAAAGAGGTAATTTAATATGTGGACATGTCTGGAACACTAAATGCTATATAAATGCTTGGTGCTATTATTGTTGTTGTTATTTGGAGATGTTCTTGAGCCACACTTTTAAGGATTCATAGAGCTTTGAAATATGGATTCCAGAAAAAGACTCATTCTCGCAACAATGTGGAAGTGGGAGGATTCAGGACATATTTAGAAGTGGCAAGTTATATATCTGAAACATAGAGAATGCAGGTGGGGCCTGTGGCTTCAGAGCCTGCGGGCAGCACTGGCTCCAGGTCCAGGTTGGAAAAATAAAAATTTTATAAAATGTAAAATAAAAAGAAAAGAGAGATAGTGCAGGTGAACGTAATAGGAGATAAAGCAGGAGAGTTTGGATCAGATCATTCAGACCTTTGAATAACATGGTAAGGAATTTGGACTTTAATCGGAAACTGTAAGCTGCCACAAAAGCTTTTTGAGTAGCAAACAGTTTCTCAAGGGAAGAAATTGTGTCTTGCTCATCTTTAAATACTTTCATTAACTACATGGAGAGGTAATATAACATTGTAATTAAGAACACAGACTCTATAACCAACTGTTTAGGTTTGACTTCCAGCTCTGCCATTTATTAGCTGTATAACTTGGGGCAAGTTACTTAATCTCTGTGCCTCAGTTTCTTTATTGATATGATTGGGATAATAAAAGTACTACTTCATTGGGTTATTGTGAGGATTAAATGATTTAATATAAGGTAAACTGCTCAGAACAATGCCTGCATAGTCAGTGTTCATTAAGAGTTAGCTGATACCAGGCCAGGTATGGTGGCTCACGCCTGTAATCCCAGCTCTTTGGGAGGCCAAGAGGTGGGTGGATCACCTGAGGTCAGGAGTTTGAGATCAGCCTGGCCAACAAGGCAAAACCCTATCCCTACTAAAAATACAAAAATCAGCTGGGGGTGGTGGCAGGCGCCTGTAATCCCAGCTACTTGGGAGGTTGAGGCAAGATAATCACTTGAACCTGGGAGGCGGAGGTTGCAGACAGCCTAGATGGCTCCACTGCACTCCAGCCTGGCGGCAGAGTGAGACTCTGTCTCAAAAAAAAAAAAAAAAAAAAGAGTTATCTGATACCATCATCATTATTATCATTACTAGTGCCTGGTACATATTAGGCACGCAAAAAATTTTGAGTTGTGTTTATTTATTTATTTATTTATTTTTGAGACGGAGTCTTGCTCTGTCGCCAGGCTGGAGTGCGGTGGCGCAATCTCGGCTCACTGCAACCTCTGCCTCCCGGGTTCAAGCGATTCTTCCGCCTCAGCCTCCCGAGTAGCTGGGACCACAGGCACGTGCCACCATGCCCCGCTATTTTTTGTATTTTTAGTAGAGATGGGGTTTCACCATGTTGGCCAGGATGGTCTTGATCTCTTGACCTCGTGATCCACCCACCTCGGCCTCCCAAAGTGCTGGGATTACAGGTGTGAGCCACCATGCCCAACCTTGAGTTGTGTTTTAAATTTACCCAGTGAGGGCTGGGCGCAGTGGCCTACACCTGTAACCCCAGCACTTTGGGAGGCCGAGGTGGGCGGATCACTTGAGATCAGGACTTCAAGACCAGCCTGGCCAACATGGTTAAACTCTGTCTCTACTAAAAATACAGAAAAACTTAGCTGGGTGTGGGGGCACACACCTGTAATCCTAGCTACTTGGGAGGGTGAGGCAGGAGAATCACTTGAACCTGGGAGGTGAAATAGCGCCACTGTACTCTAGCCTGGATGACACAGCGAGACTCCATCTCAAAAAATAAAAATAAAAATAATTTCACCCAGTGAGAATCATTTGAGCGCAGGAGTTTGAGGCTGCAGTGAGCTACGATGGTGCCACTGCTCTTCAGCCTAGTTGACAGAGCTAGATCTTGCCTCAAAAACAAAAACGAAAACACAGCAACATAATTTACCCAGCAAGTGTTTTTTATTTATTTTTAACCTCCTTCAGAGAAAGACTAACAGGTGTTTATATATTGTCATGTGCCAGGCAACAGAATGAGAGCTTGCTGTTAAGAAGCTTGTGGTCTAGTAAAAAAGATATAAGGCATGTGGTCAAACATTGTTAAAGGTTGGAAATGATTATGCTATAGGAAAGTGGTATAGGCTGGGCATGGTGGCTGACACCTACAATCCTAGCATGTTTGGGAAGGTGATGGAGAAGGATTGTTTGAGCCCAGGAGTTCAAGGTTACAGTGAGCTGTGATTGCACCACTGCACTCCAAGGAGTGCACCACTGCACTTCTTGAGATAAGCTTTTACTCCTGGGTGACAGAGTGAGACCTTGTCTCAAAAAAAAAAAAAAAAAAAAAAAATGGAGGGTAAATGGGTGCCTAGGTAGTTCAAGAACAAGGGAAGGAAGTATTTGACCTAGTCTTTGAGGATAAGTAGACTCTAACACAGTCATGCACTGCATAAGGTGTTTTGGTCAACAACAAACCACATACATGATGGTAGTTCCATGAGATTATACCATATTTTTACTGTATCTTTTCTATGTTTAGATATGCTAAGATACACGAATACTATTGTGTTGCAGTTGCCTACAGTATTCAATACAGTAATATGCTGTATAGGCTTGTAGCCTAGGATTAATAGACTCTACCATATAGCCGAGAGTATTGTAGGCTATACTAACCAGGTTTATGTAAGTACACTCTATGGTTACACAACCACAAAATCACCTAAGAATGCATTTCTCAGAATGTATCCCCATCATTAAGTGAGGTATGTGGAAATGAAGAGAGGGACATTTTAGATAGTGGGAACAGCCTGAGCAAAGGCAAAAGTGTGGAAAAGCTTAATAATGACACTTTTGGGGGAATGGAAATCATGCTAGAGAAGACTCTAGTCTCTAAACAAAGTCTAGTTTACCAGTAGTATCAGAGTAAAGAATTAGTTTCCTGTTGGGGCTGGGTGCGGTGGCTCATGCCTGTAATCCCAGCACTTTGGGAAGCTGAAATGGGTGGGTCAGTTGAGGGCAGGAGTTCAAGACCAGCCTGGCCAACATGGCGAAATCCTGTCTCTACTAAAGATACAAAAATTAGCCAGCTATGGTGACAGGTGCCTGTAATCCCAGCTACTCGGGAGGCCGAGGCAGGAGAATCACTTAAACCCAGGTGGCAGAGGATACAGTGAGCCGAGATCATGCCATTGCACTACAGCCTGGGCAACAGAGCGAGGCTCTGTCTCAAAAAAAAAAAAAAAAAGAGTTTCCTGTTGGTCTTACTATCTTTGGAACAGTGATAAACTGTCCTTTGTTTAGACAAGGCCTTGCTACTCAGTACATGTAGTCAGTCCATAGACCAAGTTACATCAGTATCACCTGAGAGTTTAGAAATTCAGATTATTTGGCCCCACCCCTGACTTACAGAATGGGAGTCTGCATTTTGACAAGATCCCTCATGGATTTGTTTTCACAGTGGTCTAAAGTACAAAAGCAATCCTCAGCCTAGCATGTTGGCTCACTTGGGGAGGCCAAGGCAGGAGGATCACTTGAGGCCAGGAGTTTGAGACCAGCCTAGGCAGCAAAGTGAGACCCTGTCTCCACCAAAAAAAAAAGCCAGCTGTGGTGATGTGTGCCTGTAGTCCCAGCTACTCCCAAGGCTGAGACAGGAGACTCAATTGCGCCCAGGAGTTTGAGGCTACAGTGAGCTTATGATCACACTATTGCACTGCGCCACTGCACTCCAGTCCCTGGGTGACAGAGCAAGACCTTGTCTCAAAACAAAAAAAAAATGGCCGAGCGCGGTGGCTCACGTCTGTAATCCCAGCACTTTGGGAGGCCGAGGCAGGTGGATCATGAGGTCAGAAGTTTGAGACCAGCCTGACCAACATGGTGAAACCCCCGTTTCTACTAAAAATACAAAAATTAGCTGGGCGTGGTTGCTGTGCACCTGTAATCCCAGCTACTCAGGAGTCTGAGGCAGGAGAATCGCTTGAACCTGGTAGGCGGAGGTTGTGGTGAGCCAAGATTGCACCATTGCACTCCAGCCTGGGTGACAGAGCAAGACTCCATCTCAAAAAAAAAGCAACCCTCCTTCTCAACATGAATCTGTATGTCATATGAAACTAAAAATAAAAGTTGAGTAATCACTTACTCTCAAAGCATGTGCATTAAGAAAGCACCCCCTTTCCTGAGTTAAGTAATTTTAGCTGGTATGATTTGGGGTGGGGTGTGGGGATAGGGAAATAAAAATCATTCAGAATATAATTGTTAAGGTCTTGTCTTATACCAAAAATGATTTGAGGCTTTATTTAGATTTTGACATAGTTAGCAATAAAAACCAATGAAAACTTACTGTTGATGTTACATGCTTTTCTAGGCACATGTCACTTCCCTGTCAAAGATGAGTAATATTTCCCTTTTATAGTATATTCTGTTTATAACATTTAGAGTGATTAACCCTGTTCAAGCTTTTTTTGTTTTGAGACAGAGTCTTGCTCTGTCACCCAAGCTGGAGTGCAGTGGTGTGATCTCGGCTCACTGTAACCTTAGACAGAATCTTGTGCCTGCCACCACACCTGGCTAATTTTTGAATTTTTAGTAGAGATGAGATTTCACCATATTGGCCAGGCTGGTCTTGAACTCCTGACTTTGTGATCCACCCGCCTCGGCCTCCCAAAGGCTGAGATTACAGGTGTGAGCCACCACGCTGGGCCACTCTTTTTCCAATATAAAGTTAATGCATGTCTCAGCTTGCCAGCTCTGTGACACCAGTTTGGATGTGGTGGTAGTGGTGGATTTCTGTGTTAGGAATAAGGTGGGAGAGGTCAAGCAGTAAAGTTGCACATAAAAGTAGAGTTGTGTGACACAAGTGTGATATGGTTATGTGGGAAGTAGAGGGTGGGAAGAAAGCAGACAGAAAACTGTTATCTGAAGCCAGTGCCTGCCTGGATGTCCTATCTGTGATATCTCTGTAGATGGCATGGTCAAAGTGATGGTGGGCCTGGGAGGAAGCAAAGCAAGGGTGTGTCACATCCAAACCAGGTCTTTACAGCTTTTAGAAAACGCATGATTTTAGAATGTAGCCATTGTTTTTCTAGTAGAACCCTATTGCCTGACTTCTTTATAAATATTTGATTAAAGAAAATCAAATACCTCTTGGCTTTGCTGCCTTGTACTTGCCTCTAATGTTCTTTCTTGTAAAATGAGTTTACATTGTGAAGTTAATTTGGGGGTTATTGCTTCTTCATTCAATAAATGTGTTTTGCAACTGTTCACAAAACATTTTGTGTCAGACATTGTATATAGAAACAAATGAGACAAGATCTGTACTCTTAAAACCCTTGGCTCAGCATGGTGGCTCACACTTGTAATCCTAGCACTTTGGGAGGCTGAGGTGGGAGGATCACTTAAGCCCAGGAGTTTGAGGCAAGCCTGGGCAACACAGCAAGACCCCATCTCTAAAAAAGTTTCTTTTAAAAAATATTGAAATAGACTAGGTGCAGTGGCTTGTGCCTGTATTCCCAGCACTTTGGGAGGCTGAGGCGGGCAGATCACCTGAGTTCAGGAGTTCAAGACCAGTCTGGCCAACATGGTGAAACCCTGTCTCTACTAAAAACACAAAAATGAGCTGGGTGTGGTGGGGGGCACCTGTAATCCCAGCTCCTTGGGAGGCTGAGGCAGGAGAATTGCTTGAACCTGGGTTGCAGTGAGGCGAGATTGCACCACTGTACTCCAGCCTGGGTGACAGAACAAGACTCTTTCTCAAAAAAAAAAAAAAAATTTTTTTTAATTAATAAAAACCTTATATTCCAGTATGGGGAAGGAGTCAGACATGTTAAAAGAAGAATTGCAAGAATAGTTAATATTTTCTAGTGCTTATGATGTTCCAGGAGCCCAAGTTACCTCATTTAATCTTCAAAATAACCATATGGGTTAGGTAATATTAATATTTCCCTTTTGCATGTGAAGAAACTGAAATGCAGAGAGGTCATCAGTAAATGATAGAGCCAGGATTCAAATCAAAGCAGTCTAACTCTACATCTAGACCACTTCACTTAATACTAATTAGCAATCATTCAAAGTAGGGTGAAAAGTGCTAGTTATACTGTGGGAGGTAAGGAGAGACAAAAGGAGAGAGAGAAGGAATTAATGCTAAGAGCATCCGGGAGATCCTTTATAGAGAAGATGAAATTTTAGCTGATCTTGGAAGGATGATTTTCAGTAAATATAGTATTTCCATTCAAGGAAGGAACTTCAACCAAGTTTCCAAGTCATAAAAATCATTCATGCCATTCAATAAATCTTTACTGAGAACTAGCTTACTGTGTGCCAGACACTATACTAGGTAGTAGAAATGCAGAGATAAATAAAGCTCTGAATTTTCCATAGTGAGTAAAGTTACAAGAGTGATGTGGGACCAACGCAGAAGGTTTGCTTGACCCAAGGAATTCAAGACCAGCCTGGACAACAGCAAGATTCCATCTCTATTTAAAAAATTAGCTAGGTGTGGCAGTGTGTGTCTTTAGTCCCAGCTACTCAGGAGGCTGAGGTGGGAGGATCATGTGAACCAGCGAGGTTGAGGTTGCATGAGCTATGATCACACTGTTGTACTCCAACCTGGACAATAAAGCAAGACCCTGTCTAAAAAAACAAACAACAACAACAACAACAACTAAAAAAAACAAAAACTAAAAAAACTCGCAAAGGGGTGATGTGGGAATAAGGCAGATTAAAATGAAATTAGGAATGAGTAGAAGTTAAAGACATGTAGGTAGAGGCTGGGTACAATGGCTCATGCCTGTAAGCTCAGCACTTTAGGAGGCTAAGGTGGGAGGATTGCTTGAGGCCAGGAGTTCCAGACCAGCCTAGGTGACATAATGAGACCCTATTGCTATACAAATAATAGTAAGGGCTGGGCGTGGTGGCTCATTCCTGTAATCCCAGCACTTTGGGAGGCTGAGGTGGGTAGATCACGAGGTCAAGAGTTCAAGACCAGCCTGACCAACATGGTGAAACCCTCTCTACTAAAACTACAAAAAAATTAGCTGAGCATGGTGGCATGAGCCTGTAATCCCAGCTACTTGTGAGGCTGAGGCCGGAGAATCACTTGAACCTGGGAGGCGGAGGTTGCAGTGAGCCGAGATCACATCACTGCACTCCAGCCTGAGCGACAGAGCGAGACTCTGTCTCAAAAAATAATAATAATAATACAAAAATTATCTGGGTGTACTGGTGCACATCTATAGTCCTAGCTGCTCAGGAGGCTAAGGTGGGAGGATTGCTTGAGCCCAGGAGTTCAAGGTTGCAGTGAACAGTGATCCACCACCGCACTCCAGTCTGGGCAACAAAGTAAGAAATGTAGAAACATAGAAAACGTAACCTATTCTTAAAGTTTGGTAATAAATAAAAAGAATGAATTAGATTTATATTTTAGGGAAGGGGCAAGGGAAGATTTTTATTTTTATTTTTTAAACGGAGTCTTGCTCTGTTGCCCAGGCTGGAGTGCAATGGTACGATCTTGCCTTGCTGCAACTTCTGCCTCCTGGGCTCAAGTGATCCTCCTGCCTCAGCCTACTGAGTAGTTGGGACCACAGGCATGCTACCATGCCTAGCTAATTTTTGTATTTTTTTGTATGAAAATACAATTATTGGCCAGATGTGGTGGCTCACGCCTGTAATCCTAGCACTTTGGGAGGCTGAGGTGGGTGGATCACCTGAGGTCAGGAGTTCAAGACCAGCATGGCCATCATGGTGAAACCCCATCCTTAAAAAAGAGAAAAAAAATACAATTATTATTTTGTATTTTTTGTAAAGATCATCTTTCACTGTATTTCCCAGGCTGGTCTCCATCTCCTGGGCTCAAGAAGTCTGCCCACCTTGGCAGGTTTCAGGTCTCCTTATATTGCCCAGGCTAGTCTTGAACTCTCGGATTCAAGCAATCCTCCTGCCTTGGCCACTCAAAGTATTGGGATTATATGCATGAGCCACTGTGCCCAGTCTCTTACTCCTCTTATTAATCTACCAGATTCATTCCTGTAATAATCCATTAATCCATGAATGGATTAGGCAGAGTCTTCATGACCCAATCATCTCTTAAAAGCCGGACCTCTCAATACTGCCATATTGAGAATTAAGTTTCACTATGAGTTTTGGAGGGAGCAAACATGCAAACCATAGTAGTCAGCAGACTTTTCCTATAAAGTGCTAGATAGTAAATATTTTAGTCATTTGCAAATCATACAGTCTCTGTCACAACTATTCAACTCTGCCATTGTAATATCAAAGACAGTACTATAGCTATGTTCTAGTAAAATTTAATTTATAAAAACAGGTGGTTGGCCATAGTTAGCCAACTCCTGCTAGTACCCATCACAGTTTGGAACGCCTTAATCAAGGAGGAAATGTAGCTTATCATATTTTACTTTAACTCTTTTTGTTATAGTGGGATAATGGGAATAGAATTATTCCTAGGCAGGGATATCATTTAATCTCAGAGAAGCAGTCTTTCTAAAAGAGGCTGACTAGAAATAGCAGTTCATGTATCCAATTTAACCACATTCTGCATAATTTATCTTCTTATTATAATTGCCCTCCAACATAATGATCCTAGAATGAAAGTTTTTATTCACTCTCTGTCCTTAATACTTTCAAAATAGCAGCCATTCAATAAATAATTGTTTAATAAATTAATGGCATACTCTCATAATTCCAGTGATTGGGGAGTTATATGAACATTTAGAGAAAAATGACCTATCTTATTTTATTTTTTATTTTTTATTTATTTTTAATTTTTTGAGACAAGAGTTTTGCTTCTGTTGCCCAGGCTAGAGTGCAGTGGCATGATCTTGGCTCACTGCAACCTCCACCTCCTGAGTCAAGTGATTTTCCTGCCTCAGCCTCTCAAGTAGCTGGAACCATAGGCGCCTGCCACCACGCCTGGCTAACTTTTGTATTTTTACTAGAGACAGGGTTTCACCATATTGGCAAGGCTGGTCTGGAACTCCTGACCTCAAACCATCCATCCACCTCATCCTCCCAAAGTGTTAGGATTACAGGCATGAGCCACTGTGCCTGGCCAAAGTGACCTATTGTAGAGACACCTATACAAATACAGCTCTCCTAGATCTATTGTCTTGTCATTCATCTTGCCCAGATTTTTCCTACTTCAGAGCAACTTGTTCACTTCTACTCATCTACTCAACTAAAGTTTCTGATGTTGACTAAAACTTTCAGATGTTCTATCTGTACACCTTATAGATACTGTGCCCTGTTGGCCAGAAATAGTGTCAGCATTGGAGATTCAGTCCTTCATACTCTATGTTGCTTATGTCCATTGTTTGTTAGACCTACCCTACTTCCTCCCAACTTCTCCTTTCCATATTAGGTGGTGAGTTTCATGGTGAAGAAACTAACAGATGAATGAAGTCAAATGCCCCACTTTTACAAAGCAGGGAGTGTAGTAGGGAAAAGTGTTGGGGAATGGAGAGAAAAGTGGATATATGTGGAAACCAGCTTTTATCCAGGCATCTGTGACCAAGTTTGATTCTTACCTGGTCCACTTCTAAGTTATAATAGCAATAATTGCTTACCATTTTTTGAACTCTTATGACATACTAGTCACCGTGCTATGCACTTTACATTTATTATTCATTCCATCTTTCCAAAAACCTTATGTTGTGGACACTATTATCCCCATTTTACAAAGAGGGTGGCCAAGCATGGTGGCTAACGCCTGTAATCCCAGCACTTTGGGAGGCCGAGGCGGGCAGATCACGAGGTCAGGAGTTTGAGACCAGCCTGGCCAACATGGTGAAACCCAGTCTCTACTAAAAATACAAAAAATTAGCCAGGCGTGGTGGTGCACACCTGTAGTCCCAGCTACTCAGGAGGGTGAGGCAGGAGAATCACTTAAACCTGGGAGGCGGAGGTTGCAGTGAGCCAAGATCCCACCATTGCACTCCAGCCTGGCAACAAAGCAAGACTCCGTCTTGAGAGAAAAAGCAAAAGGCTAAAAAGAAAACAACAACAACAAAAAAAAACAAAGAGGGCAACTATTGCTTGCTAATAAAAAAGTAGAGGTGGGACTTGAACCCAACTCTCTAGTTTCAGAGTCCTTTTAACTAGTCTACTATTTCACTTCCCACCTCTTACCAAGCCAGGGGTAAGTTTCAATTAGTCTTTGGAGTCTGTGCCCAGCTTTTAGTACTACCTGGATCTTTTCTTAGATTCTTTCCATTCTCAAATTTCTGCCAAGTCTCTGGATGAATTTACAGAAAACTAGCCGTCGAGAAAGTAACCGTTGGAGAAACTCTCATATTTCCACATTAGTTGAAATATGGAAGCAGCATGTCTTAAAAACTGCTGTGATATTACAGCCAACCAGGCATTCTTCCTACTTTGTTTCTTCTCACTCAGCAATCATTTACTGAATTTGCTTACTCTCTGTTTACTAGGTACTGTTAGGTTCTGTGAACACAGGGAAGAAGAGGACATAGACTCTGTATTCATGAAAATTTTATTGTCCATTCTAACACAGTCACTGCTGTGCCTTGCACTCTGCTTGTAGTCAGTCTCTTCCCATTCCTTTGCTCTTCCAAACTAGAACTTACTTGGGACTTGGGTATTTTTAATGTCTTTAAGGCATTTATCTTCTCCTACTTTATGATCATCATTAGTCATAATCATTGATTTATGGTTTTTATTTAAAAATCATTTATATATATAAATATAACCTGTTGGTTGAGAAAAACTTCAAGTATCACTGAAGTGTGTAAACTAAAAAGAAGTTCGTGACTTGTGTGTGTGTGTGTGTGTGTGTGTGTGAGCATGTAGTCAGGTAATGGCAGAGGTGAAACCAGCACCAAGTTTACTTACTCCCAGTTGGGGCTTTTTCCATTATACCATGCTATTTTCAAGACTTCCTACTCTCCCTCTTCCACCATTGCTTTTTACCACTAGGTCTTGCTACAACCAGATATTTCATGGTAAATGTAGAAATTTATCAGCCTGACATCTTAATCAAGATTAAGAGTCTAATGCCAAATCTTATGCAAATAAATAAGAATACTATAATGGACCTTGGGGACTTAGGGGGAAAGGTTGGGAGGGGGATGAGGGATAAAAAAAACTACATATGGAGTGCAGTGTAGAGTGCTCAGGTGTACCAAAATCCCAGAAATCACCACTAAACTTATCCACATAACAAAACACCACCTATACTCCCAAAACTTTTTTTTAAATAAAATAAAAAAAAATATATGGAACACTTCACAAATTTGCATGCCATCCTTGTGCAGGGGCCATGCTAATCTTCTCTGTATCATTCCAATTTTAGTATATGTGCTGCCAGAGCGAGCACGAAAACTGTTGAGATAAATTAAAAAAAAAAAAAAAAAAAGATTAAGAGAGCCAGGTGTGGTGGCTCACGCCTGTAATCCCAGCAATTTGAGAGGCTGAGGTGGGCGGATCACCTGAGGTCAGGAGTTCGAGACCAGCCTGACAATTTGGTGAAACCCTATCTTTTAAAAAAAAAGAAAAAAAGGAAAAAAAAAAGATTAAGAGTCTACAGGGTTGTACAAGATCCCAGAGGACTTCACAGGTTGTTTCTTTCTTTCTTTTTGAGATGCAGTCTCCCTCTGTCACCCAGGCTGGAGTGGTATGATCTTGGCTGACTGCAACCTCTGCCTCCCAGTTTCAAGAGGTTCTCCTGCCTCAGCTTCCTGAGTAGCTGGGACTACAGGCATGTGCCACCATGCCTGGCTAATTTTTATATTTTTAGTAGAGAAGGGGATTTGCTGTGTCGACCAGGATGGTCTTGAACTCCTGACCTCAGGTGATCTGCACACCTCTGCCTCTCAAAGTGCTGGGATTACAGATGTAAGCTGCCATGCCCCACCCCACAGCTTGTTTCTAATGCATGGATAACTAACCTAATTTCTCTATATGACATTTATGTTTGTGTCCTTTTCACTTGTAAAATAAATCTGTTTTGTTCTTTAGGTTCATGGGTGTGTGTGTTCATCAAGGACAACTGCATGCACTTACAGAGGTAAGATGTCAGTAAGGGTTGAAGTAACTTATTTGCCTTAGTTTCAGCATTTATAATTTCATAGTAAGTGTTGCTTGCATATGTAAACAAAATGCACGTGCATTTATGTTTATGCAAAAATCGCAATGTTAATAATGCTTTCTTCTGTTGCCTTGGAACAATGGCAGGATTTCTTAATATTCTTGTATTGCCTCATAATACTTGATGAATACTCTGAGCATATGTATTATTAAAGTATTAAATTGGTTCTTGCTGCCTAGATCGGATTCCCTCTGAAACCAAGGGATGGCAACACTTGACTACAAACTCTCTATGGCAACAAATTACCAGACCACCTGGTAATGTTTGGTGTCCTGATCCAGAATTCCACAGTCCTTGCTGTGGTTTTCCTCATTGGTCTTATTATTTGTTGGAATCAGTTTACATCTTCATTCTCATTTCATTTCCAGCCTCTGCTAGGCAGATAAATATGTGATAGTCATTATTCATCCTTTGAGGATCAGAGAAACTCTCTTGAGAGCAAATTCAGGTGCCAAGTTGTCAGCTTCAGACCTTGCTTGGGTGCTCCTTGGAAACACAGATTACTGGAATCTTCTAAGTTTAATAGGTTCATATAGGGCCTATTATATCTATATTTTTAAAAGCTCCCCAGATTATTTCATGAGCATCTAGATTGGAGACTGTATGTTCTAGTTTCTTTTCACATTCCTCCTTGAGAAGCAATTACCAAAGTACAAAGTGAAGAAACTTAGGAAGGAAGATTGTTTAATAGAATTTGCAAGAATGTTGGTTTTCTACTGGCTTGGTGTCTACTATTAGTCCTTTATATCTTATGGAAGAGAGTCCCATGTGCCTCACTCTGTCTCTTTTCTCAGTTACTGAAGCCACTAGAATGTGGAATGTGTGCAGCTATGCCCTGCTTTTTAAATGAAAAGCCAAAGAAGGCAGAATGGTGAAGAGGTTAAGAGTATGGCCTCTGAAGTCTTGATTGCATAGGTCTGAATCTCTCTGCATCTCAAAGTTTCCATCTGTATAATGGGAATAATAATAATAATTAATAATACCCTGTCTCTACTACAAATTCAAAAATTAGCCGGGCATGGTGGCATGCGCCTGTAATCGCAGCTACTCAGGAGGCTGAGGCAGGAGAATTGCTTGAACCTTGGAGGCGGAGATGGTTGCAGTGAGCCGAGATTGTGCCACTGCACTCCAGCCTGGGTGACAAAGCAAGACTCCTTCTCAAAATAATAATAATAATAATAATAATACCTGTCCCAGGGAGTATGGATAGAGAAGATGACCAAGAGCTGAGCCCTAGAGTATTTAAATTTTAAATGTCTAGGGAAGGCAGGGTGCTATAACTCACACCTGTAATTCCAGTGCTTTGGGAGGCTGAGGTGAGAGGGTTGCCTGAGACCGGATTTTGAGACCAGCCTGGGCAACGTAGCAAGACTGTCTCTACAAAAAATAAAAATAATCTGGGTGTGATGGCATGCACCTATAGTCCTAGTTACTGAGGAGGCTAAGGCAAGAGGATAACTCAAGCCCAGGAGTTTGAGGCTATAGTGAGCCATGATTATGTCACTGCACTCCAGCCTGGGCAACAGAGTGAGACCCTGTCTCCAGATAGGTAGATAGATAGATAGATAGATAGATAGATAGATAGATAGATAGATGAAAGAAAGTCTGGGGAGAAGGGCAGACTGAGAAGGAGCAGTTAGTGAGGTAGGAAGAAAACCAGGAGAGCACGTTGGTCTGGGATGGAAAGGAAGGAGTTCAAGGAGGGAGTATTAATTGTGACAAATGCTGTTGATATCCTCTTGACCTCACAAGGATGTTGTGAAGATGAAATATAAAATATGGCCAGGCGCGGTGGCTCATGCCTGTAATCCTAGCACTCTGGGAGGCCAAGGTGGGTGGATCACCTGAGGTCAAGAGTTCAAGACCAGCCTGGCCATCATGGTGAAACCCCATCTTAAAAAAAAAAAAAGAAAGAAAGAAATATAAAATATTTAGTATAATGCCTGGCATATAGAAATTATTTAATACATGTTAACTCTTTGAACTTGTATTAACAATGACTAACTAGTCCCTCTTCTGAACTCTGAGTCGTTAATACTTTTCATTTTGTGCTTAGTCCTATACTGCTCTTAGTGTCATTAAATTAGACTTTTTCCTGGTAAAGCAGTGGTAAAAATAAAATTTTTTAAAAAATTAGACCTTTTACTGAAGTGTAACATATGAGAAAAAATATACATATGAAAAGTACAGCTCACTAAATTTTTACAAATGAACACACCCATAACCAGTACCCCAGATCAAGAAACATTTCCCATGTATTTCTATTCTTGGAATTGAGTCTATAAATTCTTCCAAGATAAAGTTCTCCCCTTCCTTCTACCCACCAGAGCTCTGATGCTAATAAGCATAGAAATATTTGTTGCATTCCCTGCATATGTGATTGTTCTCTGAAATGTAAATTCATTGAAAGGGCTGGTGTGTTAATTTTGCTGACAAAGAAGAACATCCTTTAAAATCTGTGTTAAGTTGCATATTTTAAAGCAGGATATGGTGGCAATGACAGTAATAAGTGATCATAATGGAATATTCTCTTGGCCATGTTGTACTTAATCTGCTGCTTTTTAGCTTGTTTATAGCCATTTATAACATACAATGTGTGCTTTATGAAAGAGTATTTATTGCCAGTCTTTCCAGTAGCATTAATGAGATTCTGACATAGCTTATGATATTAGTAATTTTTAATGTGATATTAATAGACTCATAGTGATAAAGCCCAAATAGCCAAATGCTTTTGGTTATTTTTAGAAGGGGATCAGCAAAGGCCTTGATGGCATAGGTCTTTGGAGACTTCTAGGTTTAATTACCTTATAATTTACCTTGGAAGCACAACTATTGGTTTCACTAACAATCATAAAAAATAAATTATTAATAATATCTAGCACAGCCCTTGAAACTTAGATGACATTCAGTAAATACTTTTCAGATGGTGGAATTTTTGTCTTCAAAAGTGATGTGAGTACCATTTGTCATTTCTCTTCATATTTATTTGTCAATCATTACAGTAGACAAGCATAGCACTCATTATTAGGAAGATTATTTCTCGTATACGTTAGGGGTCTGCACTTTTCTGGACTTGAACCATTTCCATGAGTCCTTGTAATTGTAGACATTAATTGAACTTGGAACAGTCAGACACTTAGGTTTTTATTTTGTTTTTGTTTTTAAACTACTTGTAGTTAGGATAGACTCAAGTTTTTTTCTGTTTTTTTTTTTTTCTTTTTGAGACAAAATTTCACTCTTATTGCCCAGGCTGGAGTACAGTGCCTCTATCTTGGCTTACCACAGCCTTTGCCTCCTGGGTTCAAGCAATTCTCCTGCCTCAGCCTCCTGAGTAGCTGGGATTACAGGCATGCATCACCATGCCTGGCTAATTTTGTGTTTTTCGTAGAGACAGGGTTTCTCCATGTTAGTCAGGCTGGTTCCAACTCCTGAGCTCAGGTGATCCACCTGTCTCAGCCTCCCAAGGTGCTGGGATTACAGGTATAAGCCACCTCGCCCAGCCAACTGACTCAAGTTATTAAGCAAACTAGTATTTGTTAGAGTGAAAGCATAGGCCAGGCATGGTGGTTCACTCCTGTAATCGCAACACTTCGAGAGGCCAAGGTGGGCAGATCGCTAGAGCTCAGGAATTTGAGACCAGCCTGGGCAACATGGCAAAAGACTGTCTCTACAAAAAATACAAAAATTAGTCAGGTGTAGTGGCATGCACCTGTAGTCCCAGCTACTGGAGGGGCTGAGGTAGGAAGATCACCTGAGCCCAGGAGGTTGAGGCTGCAGTAAGCCATAATTGCACCACTGTATTCTAGCCTTGGTGACAGAACAAGACTCTGTCTCAAAAAATATATAGTGAAAACAGTTTGGTGAAAGGTCACATGAAACCTTTTAAATTTAATTAGTTGAAATAAGAATCTGTATTGAGGCTGAATGCAGTGGCTCATACCTATAATACAAACACTTTTCGGAGGTCAAGGCAGAAGGATTGCTTGAGGTCATGATTTTGAAACCAGCCTTGGCAATATAGTAAGACCCTGACTCTACAAAAAATTTTAAAAATCAGCCAGATGTGGTGACACACACCTATAGTCTCAGCTATTTGGGAGGCTAAGACAGGATGATTGCTTGAGCCCAGGAGGTTGAAGGTTGAGGCTGCAATTAGGCATGATTATACCCCTGCACTCCAGCCTGGGCAACAGAGAGAGACCTCTTAAAATAAAAAAAAAAAAAAAAGAATAGGAATATAACATAAGTATGCCTTTGACTCACAAGACCTAACCCTGTCTTGCACTTAGTCACAAGTATCAGGGAGGTGTAAATCTTTGGATTTTTTAAACAGAAAATATAACTCTATGAATTATATTTGGTCAACTATTGCCATCCAGCCACAAAAGCATACAATAAACATTTATTTCTCATACATTTCCAGGGTTAGCTGAACTGAGCTGGGCTAGATTGAGCAGTTGTGCTGATCTAACTTAGGCTCGCTCACTCATGCAGCTGCAGGTCAGCTGGTGGTCTGCTGTAGTCTGGGACTTGCTGGGGCAGCTTTGTTCTAGCTCATTCCCTTTCTGGGACCAGTGGGCTAGACTGGATTTGTCCTTTTTTTTTTTTTTTTTTTTTTTAATTCATTTTATTTTTTTAAAGACGGGGTTTCACCATGTTGGTCAGGCTGGTCTTGAACTCCTGACCTCAGGTGATCCACCTGCCTTGGCCTCCAGAGTGCTTGGATTACAGGCGTGAGCGACCACGCCCAGCTGGATTTGTCCTTTTTAAAATGATACCAGAATTGCAAGAATATGCCAATCCATTTGCACAACTACTTTTCATGACTATCCTTATGTTCACGTTTGCTTGGTCAACATCCCATTGGACAAAGCAAGTCACATGCTTGAGTCCAAGGGTAGGAAATATGCTCTGCCCTTATCAGGAGTGTCCTGCAAATTCAGTAGGAGGCGAAGAATTGGAACCCTTGACAGTCACCCATGCCTTATAAAGATCCCACTCAGCAGATCATAAATATTTGTGTTTTCTGCCCCATTTGAGGGTAAAGAATTTCTCCCATTTCTTAAACCATAACAACTATTAATAAACTCCCACTATGGGTAGAATGCTATGGTTGGTACTTTATATTAACTATAATTCTCACAATGCTGTAATCCTGTTTCTTCCATTTTGTAGATGAGAAAACTAAAGCTTAGAGAAATTGTTACTTCCCCAAAGTAGGATTGGATCCAGATTCATCTGACTTCAAATTTCTATTACAACATGCTGTACTTAATTGATTTTTTTTTTTTTTTTAAATAAAGACGGGGTTTCACCATGTTGGTCAGGCTGGTCTTAAATGCCCAACCTCAGGTGATCCGCCCACCTTGGCCTCCAAAGTGCTTGGATTACAGGCGTGAGCCACTACGCCCGGCCTTAATTGATTTTTATATTTCCCATAGTGCTAAGCACAGGATCTTATATGTGTAGTATGCATAGTATTTGTAGAATTCAATTCTGACCCACTTTTTATGTATTCTGGGTTATTTGGAAAAGATACTGGTCATTGGGTATATTAGGATGTGTTTGGGAGCAAGTAATAGAAAATAGTTAAATGGGCCTTAAAAAACAAAAGGACTTATATAACTGGAATTTTAGCAGTTTATTAAATTAAGTATTAATATAATTCAGTGGTTAAAGTGATGCTGTCCAGAGCCTTATTCTTTCTCTTTGCTCTGTCTTCATGCTGTCAACTTCATCCTAAAATAAAGATGTCTGTCATTCATAATCAAAAAGTAGCTGCCAAAAACTTACATGGTATATGTTTTTTCTTGCAATATGCAAGATTTGTGGGAGATTGGGATAGAGAGGAAAGAGAAGAAACAAGAGAAGAGAAAAGAGATGCCTCTGGATAGATTGTGTGTCATCTCAAGGTACTTTTTCCTTTTAATATTGTTAAGAAAGGCACAGGGAAGGAAATACCCTCACAGTCAAGCAGTTTGGGAACCTGTTAGTGAAGAGCCTCTCAGTAGCTAGAAGAGTGGGGAACTGGGTAAAGTATATGGTTGTGGAGAGGGATCTCAAATGACGGTACTCTCTGATCAGGGGAGACAGCAAATGAATTGCTTGGTGAGAAGGACATTTTGGGGGGGGTCTCGCTTGCCTTTTCTGCCATGAAGAAAACTATCCAGCCAGGTGTGGTGGCTCACACCTGTAATCCCAGCACTTTGGGAGGAAGAAGTGGGTAAATCATTTGAGGCCAGGAGTTTGAAACCAGCCTGGCTAACATGGCAAAACTCTCTCTATATAAAAAAATATAAAAATTAGCCAGGCATGGGTGGTGTATGCCTGTGGTCCCAGCTACTCAGGAGGCTATGGCAGGAGAATCGCTTGAACTCAGGAGGTGGAGGTTGCAGTGAGCCAAGATCATGCCACTATGCTCTAGCCTGGGCAACAAAGCAAGACTCTGTCTCAAAAAAAAAAAAAAGAAAAGTAAAGTAAAGAAACTGTTCTTTTTTTTTTTCTTCTGTGGCAATGAGAACCACTCACCCAATTCTTCAGTTGCAGAATATTCCTTGGCCTAGTTGAGGTGATTCAGTCTTTTTACAACAGAACTGCCTCAGTCAAGCAGATGTTTAGTACTGAAAGAAATGCTTTTAGATAAAGGCTGTTGGAGAGAGTTTTTTATTCACATAGCCCTGATCCGCATGTCACTCCCTATTCTCACCCAACCATACACCTTCTTTCTTTATTAAAGAGTAGTAGTTACTTTGGAAATTTCTTGTTTATGTGGGTTGATATGTATTGCTTCTGAGTTGGTTTTGTCAGACTTATAAAAAGGCATATATAATCAGACAGCTTACAAGGAAAGGAAACTCCATGGGTTCAGTGACCAAACTCATGCATTATTTATAAAAATGGGCAAACCAAGACATGTGCAGTGGCTCACACCTGTGATCTCAGCACTTTGGGAGGCTGAAATGGGAGGATTATAGGAGGCCAGGAGTTCAAGACCAGCCTGGGCTGTTAGTAAGACCTTGTCTCTAGAAAAAATTTAAAGATTGGCCAGGCATTACAGTTTGTGCCTGTGGTCCCAGCTACTTAGGAGGCTGAGGCAGGAGGATTGCTTGAGCCCAGGAGGGCAAGGCTTCAATGAGCTAGGATTCTGCCACTGCACCAGAGTGAGACTCCTGTCTCAAAAAAAAAAAAAAAAAGGAAAAATGAGCAAGGCAGACCCTGATTCCAGTTTTTTTGGTGTACTATGATATGTGGTATTGTTATTAATTGTGCCTGCTTCTTATTTTTTTGTGTATTCCAGTACAGAATATTTTCCTAGCCTTATTTACCTTGAGCCAGAAGTGAAGTTGCCTGGTGCCCTGCCTTGGGTTAACTTTGGTAGCAAAGACATACCTATCTTTAAAGTTTGGGGCTGGCAGCTGTTTCACCACATGGTAGTTAAGAGGACACACCACAGGTACTAACAGTGATTGTGTCTGTGATTCAGGTTTTCCTAAAGGACAGTGAAGGAAAATGACAAAGAGGTAAATTAGAAAATAGAAGAGATAGATTCACTTGATACACACCACTTTGAATGAATCTACTATGGGCTAGGTACTTTCCTAGTAGGCTCTGGGTTTAGGATAAAAAGACACCTGTTTCCATGATCTTTTGTTACACAAAAAACTACCCCAAAACTTAGTGGCTGTTAAATTTTATTTTGCTTGTGATTTTGTAGGTTAGGTATGCAGAAGGACGTTGCTGGATTTTTGATCCATATGTGTCAGCTGCAGTGACTGAGCTGGCAAATCCATTTCCAAGATGGGTTTCTTCATTTGCATGTCTGGTGCCATGGTACTCCTTGGCTCTTCCTTTTTTCCACATGGTGTCTCATTCTCTAGATCATCTCCATATGGTTTAGGCTTCCCACAGCATGGTAATCTCAGGATAGTTAGGCTTTTCATGCAGTGACTGGTGAGTGATACAAACCACCCAAGTGGAAGCTGTAAGACTTCTATGACCTAGCCTTGCAAGTTCCAGAATGTCCCTTAAGCTGCATTCTGTTGGTCAAGCAAGTCACTAAGGCCAGCTTTGATTAAAGGAGAGGGGAATTAGACTCCATCTCTCAATGACCATCTTTATTCCACTGCAGTGTCTTTCATGAACTCAATGGTTAATGGTTGGGATAGTGAGAAAATTCTTACTGTGCCCTTCCTTAGAAACTATTTTTAAAAATTTGTTATCCCATGCTGTTAACTCTCAGATCTCTCTGTATATTAATAGTTGTTATTCATTATAGTTCATATTCTTTTTTTTGAGTCAGTTATTCTGCTAGTGTTTGCAGTACAGTTTAGCTTGGTTACCCTCCCCAAAGTGGCCATCCATTCCAACCTTCTTTTCATTTCTGGTTTTTTTTTTTGAGAAGAAGTTTTGCTGTCACCCAGGCTGGAGTGCAGTGGCACCATCTCAGCTCACTGCAACCTCCACCTCCCAGGTTCAAGCAATTCTGCCTCAACCTCCAAGTGGCTGAGACTACAGGTGGGCACCACCACACCCTGCTAATATTTGTATTTTTAGTAGAGATGGGGTTTCATCATACAGGCCAGGCTGGTCTTGAACTTCTGACCTCATGATCCGCCTGCCTCAGCCTCCCAAAGTGTTGGGATTATAGGCGTAAGCCACTATGCCTGACTTTTATCCTTTCTCTTATTGGAATTGTTGTTCTCTTATTAGAATCCTTTGTTCTTTGGGGTTAGTTGTGACTTTCTCATCACTTGAATATCATCAGTTCCCAGTCTTATCCTATTTTCATCTTTGTCATATCTTTCTGATTATTCTTCTTTCTCTTCATTCCAAAACCATAATATTATTCCATGCCTCAATTCCTACAAATATTTTTTTTTCTTAAGAGACAAGGTTGCCAGGCCTGGTGGCTCACGGCTGTAATCCAAGCACTTTGGAGGCCAAGGCGGGCAGATCACCTGAGGTTGGGAGTTCAAGACCAGCCTGACCAACATGATGAAACCCCATCTTTAAATAAATAAATAAATAAAATAGAAAAAAAGAGACAAGGTCGGCTGGGCGGAGTGGCTCACACCTGTAATCCTAGCACTTTGGGAGGCCAAGGTGGGTGGATCACCTGAGGTCAGGAGTTCAAGACCAGCCTGGCCATCAGGGTGAAACCCCATCTTTATTTAAAAAAAAAAAAGAGAGAGACAAGGTCTTGCTTCTCTGTCACCCAAGATGGAATACAGTGGCACCATCATAGCTCACTGCAGCCTTAAACCCTTGGGTTCAAGTGATCCTCCTGTGTCAGCCTCCCATTAGCTCGAACTACAGATGCATGCCACCACACCCAGCTAATTTTTAAGTTTGTTTGTTTTTTTGTAGAGATTGAGTCTCACTATATTGCCCAGGCTAGTCTCGAACTTCTGACCTTAAGGGATCCTCCCACCTGGGCCTGCCAGAGTGCTGGGATTACAGGTGTGAACTACCACACCTGACCTTTTTTCTTCATTTCAACATACTACTATCAATAATCTTCATCAAGCACAATTAATAATGTGTTGCTTCTGTCTAAAAAATTCTGTTTCTTCAATATTGAATATAAAAAATTCTGTTTCATATTCTAAACTGTCTCTAATCTGGTTTCATAATATGAATCCCTCCTTTAGTTACATGAGTCTTTTTGCTCTCTTCTATACATTTAGGTATCCCTTCCAGGACTAGGAATGTCCTTATATCTCTCTTGTCTCTCCCACTCTTTGGGCTGTGTGAAATCCCAGGTTCTCTAATGGAACTCAGTCTCCTAGATAGGGCCTATAATAATACCCTATGTGTCTGGGCCCATAGTATATGCTTAGTGTGTGTTTGTAGTTGATAGTCTAGTGTAAACCCAGCTCTAAGAAAGCTGAATTAGCCCTAGTAAAAAGAGCCAGAAATCAAAAATAGTGTGAAGGCCAAGCACAGCGGCACAGTGGCTGTAATCCTAGCACTTTGGGAGGCCAAGGTGAGTGGATCACTTGAGGTCAGGAGTTCAAGACCAGCCTAGCTAACATGGTGAAACCCTGTCTCTACTAAAAATACAAAAAAGAAAAGAAAAGATTAAAAAATAGCCATGGTGGCAGGCGTCTCTAATCCTAGCTACTTAAGAGGCTGAGGCAGGAGAATCGCTTCAACCCCAGAGGTGGAGGCTGCAGAGCCAAGACTGTGCCACTACGCTCTAGCTTCAGTGACAGAGTAAGACTATGTCTCAAAGAAAAAAAAAAAAAAAGTATGAAATCTCACATCTCAAATCCCTTCATAATTAGAAGTTTATTTCACTTAAACTTCTACCTGCAAAAAGTATTTCTATGAATATAGTTTGACATATACTTTACTTTTGGAAAAAGTAACTTTTATTTTTTTGCTTTGCTCATTTAGTAATAAAAACTCTCAAACTGTGGTACACGTTTTCTGTTCTTATTTTTAGTAACTCCCTGTGACATTTGAGAAACAAGAATTTGAGGTTGGCAAGCTAGCCCACAAATAATGGAAGAGTTTATTTAGTTTACTTTATTCTTAAAACAGTTTTTCTCTGATTTGCTTGCTTGCTTTTGGCTCATTTATTCATCCAAAAGATATGTATTTGGCTCCTACCATGTCTGGCACTATTCCAGGTACTAGGAATACAATAATGAACAAATAAAAATCCCTGTCCTCTTGGAATTTACATTTTAATTTTTTTTCAGTTTAACTTTTTTTATTATTTATTTATTTATTTATTTATTTTTTAGAATAAAAAGAATGAAAGAAAGGAAGAGGAAGAGATTTTAGAAAAAGAGAGAAAAGGAGAAAGAAAGAAACAGCAAAAGAAAGAAAAAATGAAAAAGAAAGAGGAAGAGATTTTAGAAAAAGAGAGAAAAGGAG
>CAUYQU010062094.1:0-17358 GCA_963574635.1 Cheracebus regulus | reverse complement strand
AAACAGCCGCACTAGCGACCCGTGGGGCTGCTCCGCCTGGGAATCTCCTGGTCTAGGGGTAATAAAAATCCGTCTGGAAATGCGGCGTCCACTCACCCTCTGCACTTTCACTGGGAGCTGCAATCCTGAGCTGCTCCTAATCTGCCATCTTCCTCTCCTCCACCAGCTTTTTTTTTTCTTAATTTTCCTTTTTCTGAATCTTTGAGAACATTAGTGAGAATAAAACTAAGGAAGAGGAAAGAGGGGCAGCAATTATGTGTTAAGCAATGGAATGAAAGAACCTTAAAGATTTGATGAGGACAAAGAAGAGAACTTCCTGCCAGCTGAGCTCTCCTCCACATTGTATTTTCCAGCACTGACACATCGAACACCACCTGCGGAAGTCTGGCCTGCAGACCCTGACTCAACAACGGTTGGACGAATGCACTCTTACACCATTACAGTGATGCAGGTGGGCTAGGCATGGCCATTGGCTGCTTTCAGAGGGTAAAATGCAACCAGTCAACCAAGATTCCCTGTTCATCCACACTTTTATTCCTTAGACTTCACAATGGAGGTTCAAAGTTAACAAATTTGTGGATAATTAACATGGGTAAAAGAATGGTTTTATGACTGATAAAAGCTTTAGGTTGTGGGGGCCCAGAGTAAATACTATTATCAGGTAATTCCACTTTGATCTTCCCCGGAGAGGGCCATCCAGCACAAAATTTGCATAAGTAAACAGTGGTGACAAAGGGATAAGAGGTAAGTAGACTTAAACTTGGAAGGCCTTTGATCATCTCTATCTCTTTCCTATGCTAATTTTTTTGTTTGTTTGCTTTTTTTTTCTTTAAAGACGGTATTTCACCATGTTGGTCAAGATGGTCTTGATCTCCTGACCTCAGGTGATCCGCCTGCATTGGCCTCCAAAGTGCTTGGATTACAGGCGTGAGCCACCACGCCCGGCCTATGCTAATGATAATGAGGCAGCTGCCTTCAGCATACCCCAATAAAATCTTTTAGAAAGGTTTATATATTTAGGGAATATTTAGGGAAAGTTACAGATTGCTGATTGTGGTTACAATTTATAACTTTCCCTAAATACAATCTATAACTTTCCCTAAATATTTTCCATAATATTTTGCCAGCCACTCCAAGTGAATTCCAACACAGCACATTGTGGAGAGCTGTGTGTGTGCATGTATGTGTATTTACACAATGTGGAATTTATTAGTAGAATTTGCTCTAAAAATTGTAGACCCCCTAATAGGGTTCTTATTTCAAAGCTTTTAGTGTTAAAGTGTTTAGTGGTGGGCAGTCTCAAGGTGTGGCTTGCAGTGCCTTTGGTATTGTAAAGCATATATTTGTATGGTACTTTTTCTTTGCATATGGGCTTGCCAGCACCATATGAACCAAATTCTCCAAATTGTGGACAAATAAAATATTTTTGTATTATAAACTAAGAAATAGGTTCTGGGAATAATTTAGAGGACATTGCAAAATACCTTTTCCATTAGCTCAAGAGCAAATGTTATGCTAAGATTTTTTTAAGTGAACATAAAGCACGTAAATATCAGTTGCTTGACTCACTGGTCATCTCTTAGGCTGATTTAGTATTTTATGAAGACTTGAGTATTCACACATAACTTTATAACTTGTCTCCAATATTCCTCTAAGGGAAACCTTTACCACAGGCAAAACAGTGGGACATTAGGAATATTTGTTATTTGAGTCAAGTCAAAAGGTGAACTGAGAGGAATGGGTAGAGCAGTTCCATTACAGGATTTAAAATCAGTGCTTGTCTCTCCTTGGTGGGATGTAGGACATGCTACCCCAAGATAAACCACCTGGAGGTCACACTCTCACCCTCATCTGCTTTTCTGTGTAATAGTAGTGCATAAAGTAACTCTCTGCCAGGCTCACACCTCTAATTCCAGCTACTCAGGAGGCAGGAGAGTTGCTTGAGCCCAGGATTTCAAGGCAATGAGGTTATCACTGCACTTCAGCTTCAGTGACCCATCTCTTTAAGAAGAGAAAAAAGAATTATCTGACCTACCGCCCATGAAAGGAAAGGCAGTCATTAAACCTTCATGTAACTAGTGCCCTGTCTTATACTTGGAGGAAAGAAGTAAAGTCACAGAAATGCCAAGAAAAATCTGAAAAAAAAAAAAACAGGCCTTGTTACGTTCCCTCCAATTTGTTATCAATAGAACCTACATTTTTGTCCAACCATGCTTCTTTTGAAACAGAGTCTCACCCTGTTGTCCAGGCTGGAGTGCAGTGATGTGATCTCAGCCACTGCAACCTCTGCCTCCTGGGTTCAAGAGATTCTCCTGCCTCCTGAGTAACTAGGATTGTAGGTGTGCTTCCTTACTACACCAGGCTAATTTTTGTAGTTTTAGTAGACACAGGGTTATGCCATATTGACCAGGCTGGTCTCAAATTCCTGTCCTCAAGTGATCTGCCCACCTCCACCTCCCAAAGTGCTGGAATTACAAGCATGTGTCACTGTACCTGGCCTGTCCAACCACACCTCTACACAGCTGTTCATTCTTCATCAAACTTAAACATAAAAATACAATTTCCCCTGGTTCTTTGACTTTTCATTTCTGAAGGCAGTGGTGTCATGTAAAACTTTGACTAAATAAATTTGTTATACTTTTCTCTTGTTAACCTGTCTTTTGTTATAGGGATTTCAGCCATAAAACTTTCAGTAGGAGAGGAACAAATATTACTTCCTGTCCCCTATATTCCCAAAGAATTCAGCCCATTGTGGTGGTTGAATGGCATTTGAGAATAAAGGATAGAGTTCAGCAGACAAATCAGAGATTAAGGATGAAGGAAGTACAATCAATCTATCTGCAATCCTGTATGTATCTGGATGTGGAAAATAAAATGTAGTGTCTTTCAAGCATACCATACATTTATTCATTTTCTTCATTTAACATGTACTGATTGAATAATTTCTAATATACAAAGCTAGGCACTGTAGGGGGCATAAAAGGGATTAAGAAATGCATTTGCCTATGAATAGATTATTATTTATTATAATTGTGCAGGATAAAGCTAGCATGTATACTGTGTGATAAATGGTAAGTTCATAAAGGTATGCATTTAGCCTACTACTATATATTGGAGATGAAGGAAGTTATGGAAGAAAGAGACAGGTAATTTTAGTATAAAAGGTGGTTTTACAGGATCAGGAATTTGACAAACTTCAAGCTGTTTTATGCTAACTAGATGGGCTTACCGGGTGTCACAGCGAAAGCCCCAGTGTGGAAAATGTAATGTGTATCTTCCTAGCTCCCTGAACAGGCTGTCACAGTAAAAACTGGGTGCTGTTTCACAGAATACCAGTCTTTGTAGCTTTATGGAAGCAGTACAAGTCAACATTCTGTCACTTTGCTTTGATGGTATTAGAAACCGTCTACTTAATGTACAGTGTAACTCCAGTTATAAAATTTTAAACAGGTTACAAATTTTATTCTTTTTTTCTTTCGTGGACACACATAAAAATATTCCCTGTACTGTTAATGAAATTTCTAACCTGACTAAGGTATGCAATATGCAACACTGTCATGCAAATTCAGTTTTTATACGTACAATAAGAGCACTTACAGTCTACTTTTAGGCAACACTAATGCACTGCTAGAGCTAGCAAAAGGATGTAAATTATGTATAGTGCCTATCCTTCTCCCTTAACTCATTCTATTATATTTAGGCATCATAATGATGACAACAAATAAAGCTGGTGTTATCTAAAGGCTCAAATAGGCTGGATGTTTATGATGGCTTCTTAACTCACATGTCTGGTGCCTCATATGGGATGCCTGGAAGAGTTGGGAGTTGTTTGGGCATTTTCTTTACTCATATAGCCTCTCCACATGGTTAGCTACTTGGGGTTTCCTTACAGCATGGAGGTCTCAAGATAGATTCTTATATGGTGACTGGTTTCCCCTGAATATGTATTTCAAGAGACTAGTGCAGAAATTTCGTGGCATTATTTTTTTTACCTACTCTTGAAATTAACCCAATATCACTACACAGGACCTGGGAACCATGGTTCATTGAGGGTGAGGGGGGTCCTTTTTGGACACCAATGATCACATTTGTGCTTATTGAAATATGTCATCGCTCAGCTTTAGTAGACTCTAGTTGTAACCACATCAATGAAAGAGTTAACAGAATTTAAAACCCACTTTCAAAAGAGTACCTAGAATAAAAATTTGAAATGTGCATCAGAGTTTAGCCAGCACCTTAACTAATTATTTAATTATTGAATATTCATTATCTGATGAGCACACGAGACTGTGCTGGAGACTGGTGAATTTTGATAGATAAATTGGGTAGATACCTGAGGAAATTGAAGCTCAGAAGGTTTGAATAGAAGTGGATTGGTGTCTCTAACACAGTCGAATCAGTTGTCCGTACAATGCAGTGGCATCGAGAATACTTACTGATAGGAAAAATAAGGCAAAAAACCCAGAAATCTTGTCAGATATTTTAATAAATAGGACTTAAGGCATATGCTGTAATGTGCTTTGTAGTTTGACACTGAAAGCTCGAGTGATGGATTTGTTATATTTAGTAAAAAAATATCCTTTATATTGTCTCCTAAAATGTACCTCAACCCAAACCACATTTATAAGTATTGTGGTAAATGATGGGGTTCTAAAACTTTCCAGAGCACCAGAATCACCTAGAGGGCTAGTTAAAGCACAAGTGGCTGGGCCCTATGCCTAGTTTCAGATTCAGTAGGTCTGAGATGGGGCCTAAGCATTTAAATTCTATCAAGTTCCCAAGTCAGCTTGAGAATGCTGTTAAGAGGAACATACTTTGAGAAGTATTGGTGAATGGTGTTGAAGAAAGCCAAAAATGAACAGAGGTTTAAGTGGTGAAGACAGATTTATTAAAAAAAAAAAAAAAAAAAAAAAAGTATTGCAATAGGGGATGAGAAACTCCAGTGTAGAATTGGACTCAATTCCAAAGACATCAGAACAAGTGGGGATTTCTAACTGTATTAGTCTGTTCTCACGCTGCTGTAAGGACATATCAGAGACTGGGTAATTTAAAAAGGAAAGAAGTTTAATGGACTCACAGTTCCACATGGCTGGGGAGACCTCACAAACATGGCAGAAGGCAAGGAAGAGCAAAGGGATATGGCGGCAGGCAAGAGAGTGTGTGCAGGGGACCTGCCGTTTATAAAACCATCAGCTCTCATGAGACTTATTCACTATCACAAGAACAGCACCAGAAAAACCCACCCCTACGATTCAGTTACCTTCCACCAGATCTTTCCCAGGACATATGGAGATTATGGGAGCTACAATTCAAGATGAGATTTGGGTGGGGACACAGACAAAACATCAATAAACAAGGAATATGTTGAGGAGGTAGGGTACTGTTAGATCATCAAGACTGTGAGGACTCCTGTTAGGCTGAACCAACCTAACACGATTCCTGCTGCAGGAATGCCGGGGTAATCCGACATCATCTGGGGATAACAGGGATGAAGAGTTTTATCAGGGATCAGCCATTGAGGGTGGGGAATTCTCACCAAACGGACTTAGCAAGATTTTTGCTAAAACTGGACTCTGAAAGGAAGTACACAAATTGACAAATTAGCATTTTTAGGGAGAGGGTTCAGGGGAGTCAGACTCGGATTTGGTCAAACAAAGAACCTTTGTCAATGGTTATCCACAGTGGAGAGCAGTGGTGAAAAACATATATATGAAATCAGACAAGACCTCCAGTAAGTCTTAAGCTTGTTAATCTTTTTGCTTAGTTTTCTTATCTTTACAGTGTAGATAATTAATGTTAGCCACTGCCTAAGATTGTTGTGTGGATAAATTATATATAGTGAAAGCTAAATAAATGTTTATCATGCTAATAATTATAATCCCATAAAGGATGTAGTCCAATTATCATGCATCTTACATGAGGGGCTGTTGTATATTTTGTGTCATGTACATTGGATTTCCCACAGTCAGCTTCCAGACTACAAAGCTGACCACTCAGCTTGATGCCTTTCCCTGGCACCTTCAGAATGGAAGAACTAATAGAGATTTCTGGTGATCTGTCTTCTCCCTTGTACGTAGTGTATAAAATCTAGAAGCTAGGTATTTAAAATAATCTGCAGACTCAAAAACAAATCTTACTGTTTTCAAGTTAAACTCCTCCTGGGGTTGGTATTAAAAAAGTTAGGTTTGCATTAGTTGAACTTTGCAGGATGCCTTCATAATACCTCAACAATCAAAATATAATTATAAAATAAGGGATGTTTAAATTGCTGAATATATATATGTATATATATATATATATATACACACACATGTTTTGATCCAGTCTGAACTATAACAGTCAAGCATGTGGGTGCATTAAGGTGAAGATGACGAACCAAATTCCAAATCACTTAGCAAGTTGTGTGGTTAAATGCAGGGTAGTAGGTAATAATAACAAAACACCCAATAATAAATAAATCACAGCATATTTTCTTGATTATCCATAAATGTCACAACTCTTGCTAAAAGATCTCTTTTCCAATAACATAATCCTTGCTGTGAGGCTGCTGGGACTGGATAGGACAGAAATGCAATCTTTCTGCCCTTTTTTTTCATTGTGCCATTACTTCACCCACTGGGTCCCACTCAGTTCCTTTCTGTGCCTCAGGGTACTTGCCCATACTATATTAAAACTTTTGAACATATTGCAAAATAAAAAATCTCAAGACTCACAAACTTCTTATACAGAAGGAAAGGTTAAGCTGGGAGACTGAGTCATGCAACACCTTCTTACAAATGAACAGTGGTTACCAACAGTACACATTTCCAGATCCCTACAAAAGGTAAAAGGCCTCAGACATCCAGGAAGGACTGCCCCTACAGATCATTCGTAAGTAAATTCTTTGCTGTTCTCCCTAAACAAGGACGTGCCAATGTAACTTTAGGTCTACAATCCAAGTCCAGCTCCTGAAACTAAAGTCTGTCTGATTCCACATAGATACCGTCTTCCCAGGTGCAGGACAAAGACTAGACTAATTCTTCCACCTATGCAGAGATGTCTGCATAATTGACTCTTCTTTTACTACACTTTTTCTCTTCAAACATTCACCATCTCTTATGTAAAATGCACATTTTTACTGAGTACTAACCAAGGTCTCACAGGAATGTAACCATTCATCTTAAGTCTTACTTGTCTCTCTGCCTACATGCCTTTTCTCCATTTAATGAAATGTATACATACTAAACCTCCTGAAAACTTCTTCAGAAAAACAACCACAGGGTTGAGCATGATGGCTCACACCTATAGTCCCAGTACTGTAGGAGGCTGTAGTGGAATGATCCCTTGAACCCAGGAGTATGAGACCAGCCTGGGCAATGTGGTAAAACTTCATCTCAACAATAAATACAAAAATTAGTTGGGCATGGTGGCTTGCACCTGTAGTCTCAACTACTCAGAAGACTGAGGTGGGAGGATCTCTTGAGCCCAGAAGTTTAAGGCTGTGTAGTAAGCAGTGATTATGCCAGCCTGGGTGACAGAGTGAGAGCCTGTCTTAAACAAACAAACAAAAACAAACAAAACAAAACAAAAAGAAAAAGAAAAGGAAAAGAAAAAAAAAGAAAAATGAAAGACAGCCATAGATGCCTCTGTGGCTCCTGTTTTTCCTGGATGTGCTTTAAAGCTGGCCTAACCAAACTCCATGATTTAGACCTTTTCCTCATTCACTCATTTCGGTCGTCATTATTGTTTGTAGAACAACAGTGGAGTAAGATGCTCAGTAGAAAAAGTTTCCAATAATCAAAAGAGTTTTAGAAAGCAAGCTCTACCTTCTTCTTTGAGTCAAGACACATATTAGCAGTTGAAAGCCTCAGAATCCTTATTATGAAGAAACTGCTGTTTTTCAATGATGCTAGACCATGCATATTTCATAGCCAATGAATGGCCACAGACTACACTTTTTTGGGGAATGCTTCCCCAAGTTCTAATTGTCTTGCCTTTGATAGGTTGTAGAACTTCATGGACTGTCAATCAAGATTTCTTTTTCCTGCAAAACTATCATTTCAAAATGTAGCAAAGTAAAGGCATTTCCAGATAAAAATGGAGAGAATTATTTGCTAGTATATCTGTCCCAACAGAAAGTCCAATAGAACGAAAGAAAATGACACCAGACATTAACTCAAATACACAAGAAGGAGTGAAGTGCAGGAGAATGACCAATGTGTGGGTAAGTACAGAATACTCTTACTATATATGCTTTTTTCTCTTAATTTCTTAAAAGTACCCATAAGATTGTTTAAAGCAATGATTATGACACTGTATTACTATGCTATATATATATATAACAATAATAGCAGAAAGAAAGTAGGGGAATGGAGCGATATTTTTTTTTAGAACGAGGTCAGTATTAATCTGAAGTATATTGATATATGTTGTAATCCCTAGAGAGAGCCACTCTGAAAATTAATTTAAAAATTAATGGCTACCTCAAAGTAATTTAAACGATTTACCAAAAAATATTGGTCTATCCCAAAAAAGGCAATAAAGGAGAAACAGTGAAATAACAAGAAAAATAAGACATATAAAGAGCAAATAGCAAAATGGCAGACATAAATCCAACCATATTGATACTCACATTAAATATGAATGTACTAAAGATTCCAGTCAAAAGACACAGATCAACAGACTAGATTTTAAAAAAAGAAGAAACAAGTTCTAATGATATGCCTTATGTAACAGACATAGTTTAAATTGAAAGACACAGACAGATTGAAATTTAAAAGATGGAAAATGATACACATGCAAACAGTAACCAGAAGAAAACTGAAGTACCTACGTTGAAAGAATAGTAGAATAGTTTCATTTTAAGGTATATATTATAAAATGCTAGAAACTATTTTCTTTGCAAATGTTGAAACATGTTATTGAAAATTTATTAATAGATGTACTTTTAAAAAGTACAATGGGAATGGCTGGGCACGGTGGCTCACGCCTGTAATCCCAACACTTTGGGAAGCCAAGGCAGGTAGATCACCTGAAGTCAGGAGTTCGAGACCAGCCTGGCCAACACGGAGAAACTCTGTCTCTACTAAAATTATAAAAAAATTAGCCTGGCATGGTGGCGCATGCCTGTAATCCCAGCTACTCGGAAGGCTAAGGCAGGAGAATCGCTTGAACCCAGGAGGTGGAGGTTGCAGTGAGCTGATATAGTGCCATTGCACCCAGCCTGGGCAACAAGAATGAAACTCAGCCTCAAAAAAAAAAAGTACAATGGAATACAGTATTTTTTAAAATATATTTCTTTTAGGGTTATGAAAGTAAAAATTTTTGAAGTCTGCTCTTCTATACAAATCTGTTCATTGTAGACAGAAATAAACTAAGTTTCATGGGATTCTGATTTATTCAAATTTATAGAATTTATAGCAAAGTAAATGTATAGAAGCTCTACTCTATGTCCTATACTTCTCACCCCCTTTAAAGAGGCACATCAGATAATGATTAAGTTCATGGATTTTAGAGGTACATTTAAAAAATTCTGACACCAGCCCTTGTCAGCTGTGTGGCCTTGGAGAGTTTTCTTAACTTCCTATCAGTAAGTATTCTCTGCCTCAGCGACCTCATCTGTAAAATGAGACTAATAATGGTATGTACCTCATAGAAATTTTATGAGGTAATGCATGTAGTGTACTTAGAACCATACCTGGTACATGGTAAATACTCCATAAATGTGAGGGTTTTTTCTTTTCTTTTTTTTTTTTACCTTTCTCTGTCATCTAGGCTGGAGTGCTGTGGTGTGATCTCAGCTCACTGCAACCTCTGCCTCCCAGGTTCAAGCAATTCTTCCTGCCTCAGCCTCCCAAGTAGCTAGGATTATAGGCACCTGCCACCACATCTGTCTAATTTTCGTATTTTTTAGTACAGATGGGATTTGCACATGTTTCCCATATTGCCCAGGCTGGTCTTGACCTCTGACCTCAGGTGATCCATCCTCCTCAGCCTCCTAAAGTGCTGGGATTATAGGCGTGAGCCACCGCACCCAACCGTGAGTTTTTATTCAGGGCTTTGAAATGTTCAAATGAACGTGCAACAGACCAATCATGGTCACGTCTGCCAGCACATTTCCACAATGCAGGCACAGATTTCAGAGCTCCTGACTCAGATGAATCTACATCTGGACATCAAGTCGTTTTAGCAGTCAGCATTAGAGAGACTAAGTTGCAAAGAGGCAGCACTGAAGGGAATACCTTGCTAACAAGATAATAGGTGCTGAACTCAGCAACTTGGGCTGTTACTGCTGATGAAGGGGAGACAGTGCAAAATGTGAGATGTGGGATACCCAGAGGAAAGTCAGAAGGATGCACAAAATTTATTGCTTGCTACAAGACTAGTAATGGAATACTAGGTCGGCATGAAGGCCAGATGGCAACTCACTGACCTCTGAAATTCTCTTTGTAAAGAACAGCCTTTTTTCTAGCCCTCTGCTGGCCCCCTCCCTCCCTAATGTGTCTGGTTCACAGTCCCCCAGACATAAGCCACATTCTCTTGCCTCTGTGCCTTTGCTGACATGGATGACCTGTGCTGGAATGCCTCCCATCCTCTAGGCACTTTTCCTTCCCTACCTTTTGCAACCTACTTAATAGGGTGCAATTAACTCAGCTGAGGACTTAATATGTCCTGAACCTGGGATTTTGCACTCAGATTACAAATTTTAGGATCAAATGTGAGAGAATGCCTTTATTATATTTGATTCTGATTGTCTACAATAGAGGTGGGCACAGGTGTTCTGTGAGTGCAGACAAGAGGGTCTTACCCAGCCTGGGGGTGATCCTCAACCACCTCCTGAATGGTTCAGTGAGTTGTAGTTAATTCTGCAAATAAAGAGGAGAGGCAAAGGTGATAAAAACATGCAGGTCAGACAGGAGAGTGTGGTATATTCATTATCATTGGAGAACAGGGCACATGGTGCTTGAAGAGGTGGGAATGGGCCAGTTCATGAAGGAGCTTAACATGGTGAATGTTTGCTAAGGAATTTTTATTTTATTGTGACCATCACGAGAAGCTACAAATAATTTTAAGCAGTACAATAATTTGATCAGATTTGTATCTCAGAAAGAGAGCTTTGACAGCAGTACGAAAAACAAATGGATTAAAAGAAGGGGTGAGAAGAAAATCAGTAATTCATTTAGGGGGCTATGAAAAAACATCAACAGAAGGAAGATAAGGACCTAAACTGTGGCAGTGATGGTAAGAAAGAACTGAATCAATTTGAGAGACACTCTGAGAAAAATCAGTGTTCCTTGAGATCTAATTGGATATATAAGATGAGGCAGAGAGTGAAATGAAAGATGACTCTCAAATTTTTGGCTTTAGTAGCTGCATAGATGGCAGTACCACTCTCTTGAAAGTATATATTGCAAGTAGGATAAGATAATAAGAACATATTTGAGCACGTTACGTTTAAAGCTCATTTATTAGACAGGCATGGTGGCTCACACCTGTAATCCCAGCACTTTGGGAGGCTGAAGTGAATGGATCACTAGAGCCTATGAGTTCAAAATCAGCCTGGGTAACATGGGAAACTTCCTCTCTACAAAAAAATTAGGCAAGCATGGTGGCATGTGCCTGTAATCCCACCTACCCTACATAGGATGCTGAGGTGGAAAGCTCACTTGAGCCCTAAAGGTTGAGGCTGCAGTGAGCCATGATTGTGCCACTGCATTCCAGCCTGGGTGACAGAGTGAGAGCCTGTCTCAAAAAAAAGACTAATTTACTTATTTATTCAAAAATATTTGTAGAGAACCTACTAGATGCCAGCGAGTACATTAGGCACTTGGCATGTAGCAGTGGATAAAACAAATGGAAATTTCTTTCCTCATGAAGCTCACTGCAGTCAGATATCTATGAACATCCCAGTAGGTGATTGAATTGGTTCTAGAGCCTGGATGAAAGATTGGAAGCTGGGCGCGGTGGCTCATGCCTGTAATCCCAGCACTTTGAGAGACCAAGGGCGGTGGATCACTTGAGACCAAGAGTTTGAGATCAGCCTGGCCAACATGGTGAAACCTCATCTCTACTAAAAATACAAAAAAGTAGCCAGGTGTGGTGGCGCATGTTTGTAATCCCAGCTACTCGTGAGGCTGAGGCAGGAGAATCGCTTGAACCTGGGAGTCAGAGATTGCAGTGAGCTGAGATTGTGCCATTGCACTCGAGCCTCGGTGACAGAGTGAGACCTGTCTGAAACAAACAAAAAAGAATTGGCTTTTGTAGTTCAAAAAACAAAACAAACAAAAACTTACTGTACAAAGATGCAATTTAGCAGAAATGTTTAGTTTAGCAGCAGTATTAAGGCTAAGGTGAGTAAAAAATATGTATATAATCCTTAAAACAGCTAATGAAAACATACCCTGTAGGTGAGCAGATACGTAGCACTAGGATTCAGGTTATGATGCCACCCTCTCCTAGAGAAGGCTGCGTACCACACTTAAAGTGGACATAGACAGACTGGAGGCCACATAGAAAAGCATTACACTGAGGGTGGAAGAACTCACAATGTACTCTAATGATGAAGGGTCTGATCAAGTTGGGGTGGTTTGCCTGCAAATAGGGGTAATGACAATGGTCTTTATATGGTTTGCTCTATTATAGCTACAAGAGGGATAACAAGTATCCATGGCAGGAAAATACAGGAAGATTTCAATAATAAATCCATTGATATCTCATGCATGTCCTAAGATATTAGCCTCAGCTTTGAGGGCTAGCCAGTGTTCTCCAGAGAAACAGAACCAATGGAATGTACATGTAGGAGCCAAAGCTCTTGGTCCTCTGAATGTATGCTGAAAAATCAGCTCAAAAGAGGCTCATTCATTGGAGAAAGGCGCACAAATTTATTTAACGTATATACATGGGAGCCTTCAGAATGACGACCCAATGATACAGGAGAGATTATCCATGTTTATGCTGAAGTTCAATAAATATGAATAATCATGTAGAAATAGGATATGACAAAAAGTATATGAGCTAATGCTAACGGACTGAGTGGGGAGACTGAGCAAAGCCTCTCTGTCTAGATTCTTCTTAGCCTCTCTGAGCAGCATTCCTTTGTTCTAGGTATTGGACAGGACCTTCTCTGAAATGACCCACAGTCAAACAAAGTAAGTCAGATCATTTCTTTATGGCCAGTTTATACACAGAAAGGTGGGGGGAAATTAGAGAAACATTTTTAGGTTTTATGGCTGGCATTAGGGAAAAGGGGTTCTCGTTTCTATGACCTGTCTTGAGGAATAAAAATTCTAGCTTGTATGGCTAGCCTTTGGGGAGAGAGACAGGATTGAGATATAGGAAGGCAAGAGAAAATCGGAGAAAAACTTTTGCTTCTGAAATCCTTATATTGGGTATTGTTTTCTGAGCCCAGTCCCAAGATATGTCTTCCTAGAAAACAGTGTATTCTAGGGAGTTGGTCCATGTGATTATGGAGATTGACAAGTCCCAAGATCTGCAAAGTGAGTCACCCACCTGGAGACCCAGGAAGGTTGAGTGTGTAGCTCCAATCTGGGGATCAGCTGTCTCCATACTCAGGAAGAGCTGATGTTTCAGTGAAAGTTCAAAGGCAGAAAAAAAGCTAATGTTACAGTTTGAGGGCCATTAGGCAGAAAAAAAAAATGATCTCTTACTCAGGGAAAAGTCACCCCTTTTGTTCTATTTAAGCCCTCAACAGATTGAGAATTTGACAAGTCCTTTCTCTGTTAGGGACGGCTATCTACTTTACTGAGTCTACTAATTTAAATGTTATTCTTATTCAAAAATCCTCTAAGAAACACCTAGAATAGTGTTTGACTGAATATCTGGCTGCCCCCTGGCTCAGTCAGATTGAAACTTAAAATTAACCATCACAAGTGAGAATTGTTTCTAACCAGAGACTGATTGATTTCAGTCCAGGTGTAGAAAGCATGATCAGAATTTTCAGTCAAACTAAAAAAATTCATATGTGGGTGGTGATTCAGACATAGTTCAAACAAGCTCCAGACTTTTAAAAATAAAGAAAAGTCTCAACAAAGACTTTTCTTTATTATGCTCAGAAATCTAGTGAAGCCCAGGCAACCATGCCAGAATTGGTCAAGACACGAAACGGTGCACTGTATTTCAGGATAGTTTTCTAAACCACTTTTCAAAGCAAGAATACCATCAAAAGGCACACTGTACTCTCATCAAGCTCAAATTTTATTTGCCATTTCCTATTGTTTCTTCTCATGGACCAGTCCCAGCAAACAGAGAAGAAAATGAAATGTGAGCATTTAAAATGTATTTTTAATTAGAGGAGTTTTATAGGATTCAAGGAACTGTAAAGCTCCCAGCTCTGACAGTGCCCTAGTTCCCATTTAATCTTCATTTCTCCATTTCTAGTCAGCTGTGCGTGCAGATGCTGAAATCTTGTTTGTTTATCATGGGGCCAAGAAGATTTATGGTTGGGTGCATGTTCGGCTGCCTTCCCTGCCCTCCTGGCACAGCTTCTAAGCCGCACAGCGTGGGGGACACTTAAGCATGCTTAATGGGAAAGTCGGTCCCACATGTTCCCTGCAGTTCTCATCTGGTTATTTTTCAGCTTCTGCTTGGTTGAAGTTAAGGTAATTACAAAGTTATTATTTGTCATTTTCATTATCTTTGGGGTCAGAAAGACATCTGTTGAAAGTAAGCATCATCTGTCATTTGCACCAGCTGGCGGTCAGCACCTGAATGGACGTAAAAACTGACGCAAGGGGCTGAGTGTCCATGTACGGTAGCTTCGTGTGAGTGTGTGAGTGCGCACGCGTACACACACACACATGCACACACGCACACACACACACACACACACACACACACACAAAAGAACCGAACCCTGCAGTGAAGAAATCTGTGCTTTTTTGCAACATCACTAATGATGAGCTATAAAGAAACACGGAGTGCCATTGTCCACAATATTCGGGCTTTTGAGTCACTTACATAGAGAAAAGTAATGAAGTCAGATTACCTATTCCTAGTTTCCTTCCTGCGAGGCTTTTCTGTTTTTTTTTCTTAACATGCAGCACATAGTTCTCTTTTCAGAGTGAAAATGAGAAAACGGTCTGGGGTTTGAAATGCTATTTTATTCGATGAAGAAATATAAGCAATGAATGTGCTCTCTTCTGGCCTTTTGAGTCAGCAAACCATCACAGTGTTTACACATTCAAAGTTATCAGTTGATCCTTCAGTTCAAGGTCAGCATTCATTTTTAAAAGAGCAAGAAAGAAAATATGTTAGGCCGTAGCCCAAAAGCAGCCATAGTCATTAGGTAAATGAATGTGTATGTCTGCGTGCCAGTGAAACTTTATTTTTTGAGACAGTGTCTTGCTCTTTCACCCAGTTTAAAGTGCAGTGGTGCAGTCTTAGTTCACTGCAGCCTCAAACTCCTGGGCCCACCCTATCCTCCCATCTCAGCCTCCTAAGTAGCTGGGGTGATAGGTGAATGCTACCATTCCCAGCCTTTTTTTATTTTTTGTTTGTTGTGGTGACAGTCTTACTATATTGTCCAGGCTAGTCTCAAATTCCTGGCCTCAAGTGATCCTCCCTGCCTTGGTCTGCCTAAGTGCTGAAGTTACAGGAGTGAACCATCACAGCTGGCAATAAAACTTTATTTACCACATTTTCTTTTTCCAGTCTACCATTCATGGGCATTTGGGTTGGTTCCAAGTCTTTGCTATTGTGAACAGTGCCACAATACACCATGGAATACTATGCAGCCATAAAAAAAGGATGAGTTCTTTGCAGGGACATGGATGAAACTAGAAACCGTTATTCTCAGCAAATTGATACAAGAACAGAAAACCAACACCGCATGTTCTCATTCATAAGTGGGTGTTGAACAATGAGAACACATGGACACAGAGAGAGGAACATCATACACTGGGGCCTGGGGGGTGGGGAGGCTGGGGGAGGAATAGCAGGGGGTGGGGGGATTGGGGAGGGATAGAATTAGGGAAATTACCTAATGCAGATAATGGGGCGATGGATGCAGCAAACTATCACCATGGCACATGTATACCTATGTAACAAACCTGAACAATGTGCACATGTACCCCAGAAGGTAAAGTATAATAGTAATAATAATAATAATAATAAAAACTTCCTTTACCAAAACAGGCAGTGGGCCAGATTTGGCTAAGAGGCCACAGTCTGTGAACTCCTGCTTTCATTGACATTCAACAAAGCTTGACCCTGAACAAACAGGCTTGCAATGGGACTGTTAAACAGAGGCTTGTGATGAGACTGTAGAGCCAGAACAGAGAAGAGCAAGAAGTCCTATATGGGTCCCCCAGGCATCGGGCTTCTTGTGATGCCCCATATTCCCTCTGAGCAGCATGTTCACCCCAATCTTTCTCTAAAGCTTATACCTACAAATGCAGACCAATCTTCCTTCAGGATGATGCTTTACAAATCCAATCATGCTTTATATGTGCTCTGAGAAGATAAAATTTTGTTACAGAACTTTCTCTTAGCACCCATGAAAATATGGGTGATGTTTAAAATTCCCTAAATCTGAGTATTCAGATACTCAGAATATGACAGTTATCTGAACTTAAACCATGGATTGTCACAGTTTTCAGAACACCTCATTTACCAAAAGGAAAACCAGCAATTGTGGGTATGTTAATAATCTATTCCTTTGTTAGATGGGAAGAGTTTCACCTAATCCTCGAAGAGGAAAATGAAATCTTTACCGATCAGTGAAGTTAGTCCAAATGTCAGTGCAGAGAATGCTGATGCATGGAACTGAAGAGCAGAGCATAGCCTTCGGTGTGCTGAGCATTCCGCAGGATTTAGAAAGTGGGGGATAAACTTTTAGTTCATTTTCATGAATGCCTTTACCTTTTCTCATAGGTCAATTTCAATTTGACCAGTTTAGGGAATCTTATTCTGTTTCCTTGGATTTAGGAGTTTGATTCTATTCTAACCAAGATGTTCTTCAAATTAATAGAAAACCCGGACTCACTTGAGCTTTCCTAAAAAAACAAATTAACTAAAACCAAAGAAGTTTATATTGACCCTGAAAGAATAAATCTAGAATAAAGAAAAGTGCTAAACTTAAAGAATAAAGCTAGAGATGGTCCATATTTAATGTACGTATGTTTTTTCCACTGAGAAATTAGTCCTGAAAAAACTTTCTCTTCCTATGGGGTGAGAAACGGGAGCTCGGGAGATTTGCAGTAAGACTCAGAGCAGCATCCTGACACAAAGAACACCAACCAATATGCTTACATCAACTCCATTGGGTTTTCCAGGTATATGGTTGAAGGCTTGTGTGGACCAGCTGGAAAAGTTGCTGCAACATCCTAATGAACAGCTGCTACTTTCCAAACTCAGCCACTC